>ML422789.1:0-71938 GCA_005239525.1 Nicotiana knightiana | reverse complement strand
AGGGATGAGAGATTTCACCCCAAAACTTGTCTTGTCTTGTTCTTCATTATTTCTTAGCATTCTTATCATTTTTCCTTTTGGCTTTCGTTAAGATAGCATCCTATTTGGAAGGAACTTCAAATTAAGATTTTAAACATACCCTTAAATTATCCAAAACAAGGTGAAGCTTCTCTTTCTCTCCAGTTTCTTTCGAAATGCTAGGAAACCTATTGACACATTTTGAGGGAAGATCTGTTGATCCAATTACAGATACCTACAATTATTATGTCAAATCATTTCCTCCAACACAAAAACATGATTAAGGAAAGCTATAAGTAAACATTTAAACTAAATATATACAAACATCTCACATGCACGTCATCAACTAAAGATTGCACAAATTTCATTATTAAGTAGTTGCTCAAATATGGTACTGACTGCCCTAAATTGATTCTTCTTCAACATACAAGACTGCAGCAGCAGCAACAACAACTGTGACTTAATCCCAAACCAGTTGGCATCGACTCTTTTTTCCCTTTCGTTGGGATTAGCCCTAGTTCGGGGGTCGGCTCTACCTCCATTCCATTCCAATATTCAGTACTTGCAGGTTCTTTTTTATTTTTATTTTTAAATGAAACTAATACTCCTAACTCTAAATCCTCGCGGAAAAGAACAAATAAAGCATTTTCATTTCCCAAACTTAACTTTTCAATCCCTAGCTAAAAAAATCAGATCTGAAAGGGAACCAAATAAGCATATAACAGAATTGAAACCCTTACGTTTGACCGTCAAGGTTACCCTGTCCACTGCTTCCACCACTAGCATATGAATTATCCTCTGCTGTCTGCCACACTGATTGCCACGCCTGCGACGGCGGCTGAGAATAAAAAGCCGCCGGATCAACCCCAGCCATAGCAGCAGGCCTACCCATCATCACTCCACCAGGAGGAGCAGGTTGGCCCAATGGAGGATAATAATACGGCACACCACTAGCAGTAGAGCCCACCATTCCCGGCCCAAGCCCAATAATGCCGCTCTCGTCCTTAATCTCATCCCTAGGTACAATGTCAACGAGGAAATCAAATATATCGGTACGAGTAATCGCCGCAGCGATGTCATTCTTCTGTAAAGTTCGGCGCTTGTTTTCCTCGGCGTGAAGCCACGAACGAATCGTGAGTTCGAGAATGAAGAGTTCACACGCTTTGGCGAAGAGAATTGGAGCTTCCGCGGAGATCATGCGTACGTCTTCATCGGCTTTCATGATTTTCTTAATGCGGGCGAGGGGAAGTTGGTGGTTTTTGAAATCGTTGGCTTGTTCGATTTCTTGGCGTTGGTAAGTCCAAAACATTTGGAGCTGTTGCTGTTGTTGTTGGAGGAGGTGGTGGTATGGTGTTTGCTGTGGATATGGTGCCGACTGAGCCGCCGCCGCAGCTGCAGCAGCTGTCGGCGACTGGTGAGGATTGTTGTCCATGGCGTTTTTGGGGAAGATGAAAGCGACGATTGCCTTCAAAATTTCTACGGAGGTCAGGAGGTGTAGTGGTGCACTCTGTAATTTATATGCTACTGCTCGCATCCGTCCCAATTTATGCGATTATTTTCTTTTTTGTCCATCCTTAATGAAATTGATGTATCTTTATAGTTTTAAATAAGTTAATTTGAATTTGTTATTTTATCATTATTAATTTAGAGGCAAAAAAATATTTATGACTTATTTTACATTAGAAATACTACGGACCCGTTTGTTCATACGTTTTTTTTTGGAAGATTTTTTCGATAATGAGTTTTTCAAACAGATCACCTTTTTAAAATTTTAAGAAATTTTCTTTTCCCACACACAATATTGTAATATTTTTCAAGTAAAATATATGTTCATAAATAATTTCAAATTTCAAATATCATTTTTTAACGTAATTTCAAATACTTTTTTTTTCATTTACAATTTTTATGTTCAAACACTTACTAAATTCTTGCTTTATTCTTAAATCATAAGTCAAACAACTTCACATAAATTAAAAAGGAGGAAGTATTACTTTTTTAAGTTGATTAGATATAAGAATATTTATCAATTTACATTTTTATAAAAATTTTATAAACGACGTATTAAACTATTATTTTTTTTAATTTTGATTGGTTGTACTATATCAAATAATATTTAATCACCACGTTAACATTTTTTTCCAATTACAATTATGCTTCCTTAGCGTTACTGACACTTTCTCTAAACATATTTTACGTGTGACACTTAATTTGTTTTCTGAATGTTCTAAAATATGTGATTACTATTTTTTCTTCCTTATAACCTTTTCGGTAGGCATTTAAATTTTGTCGAATTTAAATCGATAAAATAATTTGGACTATATTTTAAATTCGAGATATATTGGTCCAAATAAATATTATGGGCTAATATAATTGAATTAATGATATAATTACAACATATATGGATTAACTAAATAAATCTTACAGCCTGTTTGGCCAAGCTTCTAAAATCAACTTATTTTGAGAAGTGTTTTTCTCAAAAGTACTTTTAAAAACAGTACTTTTAGTGAGAAGCGATTTATGTTAGGCTAATTAATTTGAAAAGCACTTTTGAGCAGTAATTAGTGTTTGGCCAAGCTTTTGAAAACTACTTCTAAGTGTATTTTTCTCAAAAGTGTTTCTTAGAAAAGTAATTTTGGAAAGAAACTACTTTTTTTTACTTCTCAAAAACTGCTTCTACTTCTCCTAAAAAATATTTTTTTTTCCTTCTAAAAGCTTGGCCAAACACCTCAATTTTTGGCCAAAAGTGCTTTTGGCCAAAAAAAAAAATTGGCCAAACAGGCTATTAATCCATTGGGCTAGTCCATTTAGTTGAGCTACAAATGATGAGCCCACTTTATTAGGTCTAATATGTCATATTCCTAGATGCCCAGTTTGGTGCAACGTGTCAAATGACGTAGCACGCCAAGTCAAACGGAAGAGCCAATAGAATCGTGACACGTGTCAAAATGACAAGGCATGCCAAGTCAAATTAAAAGGCCAATAAAATTGTGCCATATGTGCAAGTGGCGTGTTCTGGCCAATCAAATGAGGCCTTGTCACGCTCCAATCTTATTGGTCAGAAAGAGTTTGTTCTCATAAAAAATCTTCTATCCCACTACTATAAATAGGGGTCTTCATAACCCAGAAAAGACATCAGAAGTTATAACAAGAGGACGCAAGGGAGCTCGTGGATCAAAGGCCACAATTCTCTGCAAACTACAAGTGTTCAAGCATCCAAGCACTTCAACACAAATTTCAAGTATTCAAGATCAAGAACAAAGTCAAATTTAATATAAGGAGTTCAAGATCAAGGTTACTTTTTCGTGATACAATTCATGGCAACAATCAAAGTTTTCGCGACGGATAACTCAAATTCAAATTCAAGATCAAGCTCAAAGGCCCTTGAATTTATATTGAAAAAGTAGAATCAGAGGAATCGTAGAGAATGTAACACTCAAACTACTCTAATCAAATACTACGATTGTTGCAATATTTTTCGGTCTTGATTTTATTTTCTCGACGCAAATTTATTGTCTACAAATTCTAGCACACCCAGTGGGATAATCTATACCTCTCATCTCTTCTTTTTCAAGTTCAAGAACAAGATCTAACAATTCGACCATGGAAGAACATCTTGTAAATTTGACCAAAGTACTTGAGAAGTTGACCAAGTATATCGAGGATCGAGATACTCGCCTCGAAAGTTAGCAAGTGAGATCGAGATCTTATCAGAAGCAAAATCAATTCAAGCACATGTGGAGCTTTCTGAAGATAAAAAGGGGAGAATCTGGTGCAAGGCAAACGATCGTGGTCAAAGAGATCCAAGTTTCTTCAAAAGTTCTAATTCATGTTGATCAATTGAAGGACTTCATCATAGGGACAATTGAATATAAAATTGATCCTCCGATTAAATCTTCCCTCGTATATGCAAATTCATACACACAATGAATTGATAACTTAAAGATTCCTACTGGATATCAACCTCCAAAGCTTCAATAATTTGATGGAAAAGAAAATCCCAAGCAACATGTGGCACATTTCGTCGAGACATGCAACAACGCCGGGACTTGTGGTGATCATCTTGTCAAACAGTTTGTTCATTCTCTCAAAGGTAATGCATTTGATTGGTACATAGATCTCGAACCTGGTTCTATCGATAGTTGGGAGAAGTTGGAGCAAGAGTTTCTCAATCGTTTCTATATCACAAGACTTATCGTAAGTATGATCGAACTTACAAACACTCATCAAGGAAATGATGAGCCAGTTAATGACTTCATCAACCGCTGTAGGAGCTTAAGCCTCAACTGTAAAGAACACCTTAGCGAGACTTCTGGCATCGAAATATGAATTCAAGGCATGCATTGGAGTCTTCGCTATATATTACAAGGCATAAATCCCAAAACATTTGAAGAACTAGCAACTCGTGCACATGATATGGAATTGAGTATGGCTGAAAATGGAGATCAAATGTTTCCTGGCTTTGAGCCTCATGATGAAATAGAAGCAGAGGATGCTGAGAATATGGGCAAGTATTCATTCGAAGATGAAGCTGAAGAGTCCATGCATGTTGCAACGCTCTTCAACGCACAAGCCTAAATTGCAAGTTATAATGCTCCTCAATGCACGAGCCTAAACTGCAAGTTGTAATACTTCTTGGCACATGAGTCTGTATTATATGTCACGAAGCTCCTCAATTTTGAACTAAATCTTTAATACATAAAGCTTTTTAAATTCGAGCAAAGTTTTCAAGTTGCAAAGCTCTTTAAATTCGAGCAAAGACTCAAGTCGAAAGCTCTTCAAAGTCGTGCAAAGACTTCAAGTCGCAAAGCTTTTCAAATTAGATCCAAACTTTAAGACGTAAAGCTCTTAAAATTTGAGCAAAGTCTTCAAGTTGCAAATCTCTTCAAATTCGAGCAAAGACTCAAGTCGAAAGATCTTCAAAATCGAGCAAAGACTTCAAGTCGCAAAACTTTTCAAATTAGAGCCAAACTTTAAGACGTAAGGCTTTTAAAATTTGAGCAAAGTTTTCAAGTTGTAAATCTCTTCAAATTCAAGCAAACTATTCAAATTGCAAAGCTCTTCAACTATGAGCTAAATCTTCAAGTAATGAAGCTCTTTAAATTTGAGCGAAACTTCAGATTGTAAGCTAAATCTTCAAGTTGCAACTCTCCTCAACATACGATCCTAAACTTCATGTCATGAAACTCTTCAAATTTGAGCAAAATATTCACGTCGCAAAGCTCCCTAAAATACGAGCTTAAACTGCAAGTTACTACGCTCCTTAATGCAAGAGCATAAACTTCATGTTACTCCTGGACATCAAGAGTATAAACTGTGTGTGGCCCCAAAAAGTGTTCTGTTAGGTCGAAAACCTCGAAAGGCGGCCTAGGTAAAAATTAGAACATTAAAAAATAGAAAAAATACACCAATTCTGAACTATGGTATGACTTGATCCTCTTCACCGAGGTACGTAGGCAGCTTAGAGTTTCATTCTGAGTTCAGTCACATAAGTTCAAAAGATACATAATTAGTTGTCCGAATGAAGTACGATAGAATGTAATCCATTCAATCAGCACTTGAAAATCGAGCTTAGATACCATTCTTCTATTAAACTTTGGATCCTATTTGATTTAAAGGGGTCAACCCTCTATGGTAAATTGGTATTTTCAATTGGGACGATTTTAGGAGGATGCCAAGTATTTGTGCTGAAATCGGGGGTTCACTATGTCTTCATGTTCGCCAAATCTTTAAGTCTGTCGGTCTTCAAGTCAAAATATTTAAGCCTCCAAGTCTTCAAGTTGAAGTCTTCAAGTTGAGGTCCTCAAACTCACCGGTCTTCAAGTGGAAGTATTTGAGCCCTCAAAGTCTTCAGGTTAAAGCGTCAAAGTCCGCCGAATCTTCAAATCCATCAAATCTTCAAGTTTGTCGGTCTTCAAGTTGAAGTCTACAAAGTCCGCCAAATCTTTCAAAGTTTTCCAAGTGGTCAAATCGACGTCGTCAAGTCCACGAAGTCTTCGATTTGAAGCTCTATAATTTTCGATCTTAAGGTGGACATATGAGTCCCTTTTCACCTTAAGTTGGCCTCTTTGTGGGTTTGTCCTTAAAAGGAAACTATAACTTTCTAATCTTAAGGTGGACATATAAGTCCCTTTGCACCTTAAGTTGGCCTCTTTGTGGGTTTGTCCTTAAAAGGAAACTATATTTTTCAATCTTAAGGTGGACATGTAAGTCTCTTGAGAGTAATCTCTCCGATAGTCGGGGCACATTGAGAGTAATCTCTCCGATAGTTAGGCCACTATGATAGTAATCTCTCCGATAGTCGAGTCACATTGAGAGTAATCTCTCCGATAGTCGAGTCATTTTGAGAGTAATCTATTCGATAGTCGAGTCACATTGAAAGTAATCTCTCATATAGTCAAGCCACATTGAGAGTAATCTCTCCAATAGTCGAGCCACATTGAGAGTAATATCTCCAATAGTCGAGCCACATCGAGAGTAATCCCTTTGATAGTCGGATCACCTTGAGAGTAATCTCTCCGATAATTGAGTCATGAGAGTAATCTCTCTGATATTTGGGCGGGGGATGAGTACTCATACCCTCACACCCTAAGATTGTCTTCATCATGCATGAACCATCTCGTTAAACAAGAACATATCCTTCTTGTTTGACCTACAAAAAAAAAAGAAAAAGAAAAAGAAAAAGAGGGCAACCGAAAATTACAGACAAAAAAGAGAGTTTGTTACCTCTCCAGTCTTCGCAAATCAGACTTGAGAGTTGATGCAAAGAATGCGTCTTGATGTTACCAATTGAAGACGATGGTGTTATATATAATAATCAAAGGATGGCTGTTTAGAAGAATTAATTTCGATGTGGGGACAAAGTAATTTGCTTGTAAGGTGATCAAGCATGGTCCTACTCCAACTAGAATTCAAAAGGTGAGATGACATCACAAAAAGTTATGTTAATCCGGCGTCTTTTCTTTCTTAAAGAATCCTAGTGTCGGGGCAATTAAGTTTAAATGGTTGACGTAAGTAAACTTGCCAGAAGCTTAAAATTGAAAGTTCATGAACTTAGCAAAGTACGTAAATCTTGCTAAGGGAAATAAAAGGTTCTTGAATATTAAGTCTGAAAGCTTTATATTTGAGAAACAAATTACAAATTGGGGTTATGGATTCAAGCTATGTAACGGTTTACTTCAAGTCTTGTTGTCGAAATTCAACATGCTTATACCTCAACAAGCCTTGAAATAGGGGGCATTTGTAGGCATTCAAATTTTATCGAATTTAAATCGATAAAATAATTTAGACTATATTTTAAATTAACTATATATTGGTCCACATAAATATTATGAGCTAATATAAATGAATTAATGATATAAATCCAATGTATATGGATCAACTAAATAAATCTTAATCTATTCCGCTAGTCCATTTAGTTGGGATACAAATGATGAGCCCACTTTATTAGGCCCAATATGCAATCTTTCTAGAGGCCCAGTTTGGTACCACGTGTCAAATGACGTGGCATGCCAAGTCAAACGGAAGAGCCAATAGGATCGTGCCACGTGTCAAAATGACAAGACATGCCAAGTCAAATTAAAAAGGCCAATGAAACTGTGCCACATGTGCAAGTGATGTGTTCTGGCCAATCAAATGCGGTCTTGTCACGCTTCAATCTTATTGGTCGAAAAGAGTTTGTTCTCATCAAAACTCTTCCCTCCCACTACTATAAATAGGGGTTTTCATAACCCATAAAAGACACCAGAAGTTATAATAAGAGGACACAGGGGAGCTCGTGGATCGAAGGCCACATTTCTCTGCAAACTACAAGTGTTCAAGCATTCAAGCACTTCAACACACATTTCAAGTATTTAAGATCAAGAACAAAGTCAAGTTAAATACAAGGCTTTCAAGATCAAGGTTACTTGTTCATGATACAATTCGTGGCAACAATCAAAGTGCTCGCGACGGATAACTAAAATTTAAATTCAAGATCAAGCTCAAAGGCCCTTGAATTTATATTGGAAAAGTAGAATCAGAGGAATCATAGAGATTGTAACACTCAAATTACTCATAATCAAATACTTTGATTGTTGCAATATTTTTCGGTCTTGATTTTTTTTCTCGACGCAAATTTATTGTCTATACCTTCAAAACTTCCAATTTTTAAGCTTAGCGTGTTTGATGGGCTTTTATCAATTAAAAAAGGAAAAAATTAATATCTAATTTAGTTGGATACTTAAATTTTCACCTTGTAAAAAAATTAAAATATTTAATTCTGTATACGGTAAAAATCGAGGATGCCCGATTTTACGGGCTCGAGGGTATGCCTCAATAGTGAGCCAATATCGAAGCAAGTTCGGGCTTGAGGGACATGAAGACTGAGGGATCGAGGTCAGGCTAAATCAATACTGCAGTAACAGAATCACGAGATATCCGCAATCAACCACCAATCTCGGCGAGAATCTCGGAACTGGCAGAACCATTAACGGTTATTGATATCAATCATGTATTTTACTTCCGAAATTAGAGTCATACCTTATTCGGGATTCCTGTACTATATAAAGAGGAACCCTGTTCACTTGTACCCATCATTATCATCATACACGAGTCATCACTTACGCTACTACTGAGAAATACAAACATTCTGCTCTTTTACTTACTCTTAATTCTTTGTTGTTCTTATTGTCCATTATGTTCATATTGTTCGTGTTACTCTTGTTGTTCTTACTGTTCTTGGCACTTGATCTCGAGCCTAATCCAGATCGGGTCAATAACTTGCAATTACACCAGATTGATCCATTTTAATCATTTAATTCTTTTGTTTATTTAGCTATTTATCAATTGGCATTGAATTAGATCACATATCCTTATAACCACATTACAAGTTTAATTGTTACTCATATTTCAAGGTAAAAGTTTGGCGCTCACTGTGGGACTAAGGATAATAGTGATCGTTCAGTGCTAGTTCTGACGTAACACACTATTTTATGCTTGTTGCTTGTCAAGATTTTTGTTTTCATGATAAATCATGTCAATCTCACAAAACACAACTACTCATGGTGACAATGTTCTCGGACTCCACGGAGAGAACAAGAATATTATAGCTCTGGGAATTGAGGTGCTACAAGGTGACCTTGGAGGAGAACCACCCGTCAACCCGGTCGATGCCAGTTCGCATATTGCTCTGAATGCGGACTTGGGGGCCCCCACGATGGAAGCGTACGTAGAGAGGGTCGAACTGACAGTCGAGGTACTCAGGGCAGAGGAGACAAAGGTGTCAGTCTCCAAGTTATATTTGAAATGTTGCAAGCCCAACAGAACGCCATTGCTCAGTTGCAAAATCATCACATGGCACCGAATAGGGTCGAATAAGAGGCTACTCGTCGTACCGAGCCAGTGCCTGAAAGATCAGGTGAAAATTCTTAGACAACTGACCCTACTATAATGAGAATGCTCGAGGAGCTTACTAAGAGAATAGAGTTGGGAGAAAATAAAATCGAGGCTAACGACAAGAAAGTGGAAACCTATAATTCTCGAGTCGATCGGATTCTGGGGGTACCACCGATCTTAAAAGGAATGGACTCCAAAAAGTTTGTGCAAAAACCATTCCCTCCAAGTGCGGCTCCGAAGCCCATACCAAAGAAGTTTAGGATGCCCAATATACCTAAATACAACGGGACTTCGGACTCTAATGAGCACGTTACCTCTTATACATGTGTCATAAAAGGAAATGATTTGGAAGACGATGAAATCGAGTCAGTATTGCTAAAGAAATTCGGAGAGACTCTGTCAAAGGGAGCTATGATTTGGTACCACAACTTGCCACCAAACTCCATCGATTCGTTCACCATGTTGGCAAATTCATTTGTAAAGGCACACGCTGGCGCTATAAAGGTTGCAACAAGAAAATCAGATCTCTTCATGGTGAAGCAGAGGGATAATGAGATGCTAAAAGAGTTTTTATCTCGATTCCAAATGGAACGTATGGAGTTACCACTGGTTACCGACGAATGGCTGTTCAAGCTTTCACGCAGGGATTAAATGAACGGAGTTCCATCGCATCGCGCCAGTTGAAGCATAACTTAATTGAGTACCCGGTTTTGACTTGGGCAGATGTTCACAATCGATATCCGTCGAAGATTAGGGTCGAGGACGACCAACTGGGAGCCCCATCGAGCTTAAAGCATCCTAATTAGTCGACATGTAAGAACCAAAGAGATGTTGATAGAGAATCGAGGTCGAATAAATATCGGTATCAGCCATATGCTTTCGATAGAAGGAAGAACCATCCGGGACGTAATTCCGCAAGGAACGACCGGAGGGGTGACCGAGGACAGAATTCTCGGGGACTCATGAGAAAAATTAGATTCGACAAATATGCAGATCCCACAGAAGCACCCCGATTATCGGAATAAACTTTCAGTGTCGATGGCTCGAGTATCGTATCGGCCATCGGGAGGATCAAAGACACTAGGTGGACCAAACCTATACAAACCAATCCCTCTCAAAGGAATCCAAACCTGATGTGTAAATACCATGGCACGCATTCGAAGACTGCAGATAGTTGAGAGAGGAAGTAGCTCTAATGTTCAACGAGGGTCACCTTTAAGAATTCCTCAGTGATAGAGCCAAAAATCACTTCAGGGAAAGAGACGCCAACAGAAAGAACGAGCAAGAAAAACCTCAGCATGTTATTCACATGATCGTCGGCGGGTTAGACGTCCCACAAGGACCTATATTCAAATGCACCAAAGTATCGATCGTGAGGGAGAAACAGACTCGAGACTATGTGCCCGAAGGAACTCTCTCGTTCAACAACGAAGAAGTAGAAGACATCTCACGGCCGCATAACGACGCCCTGGTAATTTCTATTTTGCTAAATAAAATTCAAGTTAAACATGTTCTCGTGGATCTAGGTAGCTCGGAAAACATAATCAGATCGAGGGTCATAGAGCAGCTCAACCTGCTGGACCAAATTCTACCTGCATCACGAGTCCTAAATGGCTTCAACATGGCCAGCGAAACAACAAAAGGGGAGATAATCCTACCAGTAAATGTGGCCGGGACCATCCAGGACACAAAATTTCATGTCATCAAAGGCGGCATGAGATACAATGCACTGCTCGAAAGGCCGTGGATCCATAACATGAGGGTAGTACCATCGACCCTTCACCAAATGATGAATTTCCCAACAATGAATGAAGTTCACCAAATTATGGGGAACAACACGTTGCGAAGGAAATACTTGTAGTCGGTGAGGTGACACCGATATTAGCACCGTCGACCTCAGAAAAGTCGAGCATCAAAGATAAGCAAGCGGCTAAATAGCAATCACCGTCCCCAGCCTCGACCGAATCCGATAAATAGGTAATCGAAGAAGAAGAAGAGGAGGATTTTCTCACTCCTCGAATTTTCATTGTTCCCGAAGAATCGGATGCAACCAAATCAACGGTCGAGGAGATGGAACAAGTGATACTTATCGAGTATCTACCCGAACGTAAGGTATACCTGGGAATGGGATTGACCCCCGAACTCAGGAAAAAACTCATTCAATTTCTTATTGATAACATGGATTGCTTTTCATGGTGCCGTTTAGACATGACAGGAATCCCACCCGAGATAACAACTCACTGGTTGATCCTGGATCCCAAAGTTCAGACTGATAAATCAAAAGGGAAGGCTTAGTCCGAGGTGAAGCACGCCTTCATAAAGAAGGAGGTAACCAAACTTCTTAAAATAGGGTCCATTCGGGAAATAAGATATCCTGAGTGGTTAGCCAACGCAGTCGTAGTCCCCAAAAAGGGGAACAAACTTAGAATGTGTGTAGATTATAAGGACTTGAATAAAGCATGTCTGAAAGATTCTTTTCCTTTGCCTAACATCGATAGAATGATCGATGCCATGACCGGCCACGAGATACTTACTTTTCTCGACGCCTATTGTGGGTACAACCAAATCCAGATAGACCCAGAAGACCAGGAAAAAACTTCTTTTATCACTAAGTATGGAACTTACTGCTATAATGTAATGCCCTTCGGGCTAAAAAATGCGACGGCCTCAAATCAACGCCTAGTTAACAAGATGTTCGAAGAACAGACAGGAAAATCAGTGGAAGTTTACATTGACGATATGTTAGTTAAGCCCCTGCGCGCAGAGGACCATTTGACTCATTTGCAGGAGACATTCGAAATCTTGATGAAATATAAGATGAAGCTTAACCCCGAAAAGTGTGCTTTCGGGGTCGGCTCGAGAAAATTCCGTGGCTTCATGGTGTCAAATCGAGGAATCGATATCAATCCTGATAAGATTAAGTCCATCGAGGACATCACCATCGTGGACAGCGTGAAAGTCGTTCTGAGACTAACCGGACAGATAGCTGCCTTAGGCTAGTTCATTTCGAGGTCATCAAATAGGAGCCACAAGTTCTTTTCCTTACTTAAAAAGAAAAATGATTTTACGTGGATCCCAGAATGTCAGCAAGCGTTGAAGGAATTGAAACGATACCTATAGAACCCACCTTTGCTTCACACCCCATAAGCATATGAGAAGCTATACCTATACTTGGCGGTGTCCGAGATAGCGGCAAGTGGAGTATTAGTTCAAGAAGAACAAGGTACACAGTTTCCAGTTTATTATGTGATTCGAGCCTTAGGAGATGCTGAAACTAGGTATCCACACTTAGAAAAATTGGCACTTGCATTAATAAGCGCATCGAGAAAATTAAAGCCATATTTTTAGTGTCATCCTATATGTGTTATCACCACCTATGCCCTTCAAAATGTACTGCACAAGCCCGAGTTATCGGGTCGATTGGCCAAATGAGCCGTCGAACTTGGCAGGTACGATATTGAATATCAACCCCGAACGGCCATCAAGTCTCAAATATTAGCAGACTTCATGGCGGACTTTTTGCCAACCCTCGTACCCGAAGTGGAAAAGGAACTTCTACTAAAATCGGGTGTCTCATCAGGGGTATGGACCCTCTTCACGAACGGAGCCTCGAATGTGTAAGGGTCCGGGCTTGGTATTGTTTTGAAACCACCCATGGGCAACATTATTAGACAATCAATTAAGACTGCCAAACTGATTAACAACGAGGCCAAGTATGAGGCTATGATTGCAAGTCTTGAACTAGTTAAGAGCTTGGGAGCGGAAGTTATCGAAGCTAAATGTGACTCCCTACTGGTTATTATCCAGGTGAATAGAACCTTCAAAGTTCGAGACGACAGGATGCAGAGGTACTTAGACAAATTACAGGTCACCTTACACTGCTTCAAAGAATGGACCCTGCAGCATGTACCTCGAGAACAAAATACTGAGGCCGATGCACTTGCCAACTTGGGATCGTTGGTCGACGAAGACGAAATTAGCTTGGGGACTGTCGTCCAACTCTCGAGGTTTGTAATCGAGGAAGGGTACGCCGAGATTAATTCCACAAGCTTAACCTGGGATTAGAGAAACAAATACATCGAATATTTGAAGAACGAGAGGTTGCCATCGGATCGCAAGGAATCAAGAACCTTACGGGCCAAAGCCGCTCGATTCACATTAGACGAAGACAGAACGCTATATAGGAGAACATTCGATGGTCTACTGACATTATGATTAGGGTCGGGAGATATCGACTATGTTTTGCGAGAAAACCACGAAGACACTTGTGGAAACCATTCTGGCACCGAGTCACTAGTTCGAAAGGTCATCAGAGCATGATACTATTGGGAAAACATGGAGAAAGATTCTAAGGAGTTTGTTCGAAGATGCGGCAAATGTCAAAGGTTTGCACCAATGATTCACCAGCCCGGTGAACAACTTCACTCGGTCCTATCCCCATGACCATTCATGAAATAGGGGATCGCATTGCATGTCGGTTTAGGATGCCTGCGGAAATAGTGTGTGATAATGGCAAATAACTCATCGACAGTAAAGTAACAAAATTCCTCGAAGATCACAAAATAAAGAGGATACTATTGATGCCATATCACCCTAGTGGAAATGGACAGGCCGAATCAACGAATAAAACTATCATCCAAAACTTGAAGCAAAGGCTAAACGAAGCCAAGGGAAGTGGAGAGAAAAATTGCCTGAGGTTCTATGGGCGTCTCAGACGACATCGAAGTCCAGTACTGAAGCAACTTCATTTTATATGGCTCCGAAGCCTTAATACCTGTCGAAGTCGGGGAGCTCAGCGCTAGGTTTCGACATACAACGGAAGAATCCAACCACGAGGCAATGAATACCAGCCTCGAATTGTTAGATGAAATACGAGAAACGACACTCGTTCGAATGGCCGCACAAAAGCAACGAATCGATAGGTAAGGCTGGCAGGTAGGCCGGGCCTAATCCGGGCCCGGACCGGGCCCGCAGCCCATGTGGGCTTGTGGGCTAAACGGTCCGGCCCGTGGCAGGTCCAGTCTAGACGGACCTGTGAGCCCATATGGGGTGGGCCTGGGGGGAGGGACTGTGAGCCCGAGCCCGTTTAGCCCGAGACTGGCAAGCGGGCCTGGGCCGGTTCAGACGGACCTTACGGGCCCAACGACTATTTTTTTTTAAAAAAAAAATTTTATTTAAAAAATGGCCAACGGTCAGAATTTTAAAATCTAGCCGTTGGACCTTTAATTGCCGTTTGGCTTTTTTAAAATAGCTATTTGGCCCCCAAACNCCCTCATTCTTTCATTTTTACTCACAAAATCATCAATCTCTCTCTAATTTTCTTCTATAATTGCTTACTTTATTATTGCAATTTGTGAAAAATTGTGAAGTTGGTGAATTGAAGTATTCAAGTCTTCAACATTATATAATTTTCAAGAAGTTGTTCGTCAATTCGGTAAACCCGTTCCAACTCTTAAGTTTTAATATTATAGTTTTGTTTGTTTAATTTGTTTTCCTTATAATTAATATGGACTTTTCTTTGAAAAAAATGTTTGGTGGTAAGGGAAAAGCTAAAATTGGTGAATCTAGTAGGCAAGCTACTACTACTCCCCCGGCCCCGGCTACCCGACCTAGACCTGTTACCCGTCCTCCTCCACCTGTTATTCTTGATAGTGATAACCCTTGTTTTCAATTTACCGATAGCCAATTTATACATGATCTTACACCAGGTTCACAATTAAATGATGAATATACGAATTCTCTTTATGGTATTCCAGAGGAAAATGTCGATTTAGATGAAACGCAATCGGATTAGATGATACACCTACTAGTCCTGTTGCTAACCAAACTGATAAATTATCCAAANTAAAACTAGATTACTTCAAATGAAAGCCAGGCAAGAGGGGACAAGTGTAGGTACCCAGGGAATTAACACTAGTACCGGTTCAAATCTAGTTCAATTGGGAATTAACACTGTTACCCGTGGCATTTTAATTACGATCCAAATAAAGATCGTGAAGAATTGGCAAAAATAGTTACTGTTATGTGCTTACCATATAGTTTTCCCTCTAACCCCCACTTTGTCCATTATATTAGAAGAATTTATAATCTTACTTTTAAAGGATGGCCTCACACAACCGTAAAGGCTGATATTTATAAATATAAACATGAATATGAACAATATTTGCATTATTTATTTACTCATATTAGTAATCGTGTTTCTATTACTATGATATTGGTAAGAGTAGTAATGACTGTGATTATCTTACTGTTGCCACTCATTGGATTGATGAGGACTGGATAATGCAAAAACGCATTATTGCTTATAGAATAATTACTTCAAGTCACACAGGTAAGTTTATTGCTAAGACAGTTCATGATATTTGTAGATATTTTTGCATTAAAGATAAAATAATGGCAATTTCAATGGATAATGCTTCTAGTAACACTAATGCTATAGGCTATCTTACAACTACACTAAGTCCTGCATTTAGTAATATTTTCCATGTTAGATGTATTTGTCATATTTACCATTTAATCGTCGGTGATGGTTTGAAAACTTTAAATGCTGAAATTTTANGTATTAATAAAAATTATAAGACATTTCCTTGAATATTTGTTTACATTTTTTTTGTGTTTAAACTTGAATTACAAGACATAAGTCATAATTATATAATATAATTTACAATAAATTCTCGATTTCTTGGACCGGGGCCCGTTTTGCCTGTTTGGCCAGGCCCGACCCAGATTAAACCATAATCGACAGGTATTATAACAGAAGAACTAATCTTCGACACTTCAAAGTCGGGGACTTGGTCTTAAGGAAAATCACCATCAATACTCGAGACCCTAATGAAGGGAAACTCGGTCCCAACTGGGAAGGACCCTATCAAATCCTCTACATAGTCGGGAAATGATCTTACAAGCTTGGAACAATGGACGGCGAGCCATTGTCGAATAACTGGAACATATCACTCCTCAAGAGATACTATTGCTAAGGTATGGTTTTCTCCTTTTTTACTTGAATATTTGAAACTAACTTATTGCAGGTATCCAGTCCAAGAAATCGAGACCTCAGGTTTTAAAGTATGCGTTGCACTCTTTTTCCCTTAGACCAGTTTTTATCCCAAATGGGGTTTCCGGTAAGGTTTTTAATGGGGCAACAACTATGTGCTACCTGAGGATAATTCAACAGTATCCAAGGCTTCTTTGCAATCAACCTTGAATACCGGGGGGCATCACCTTCGGATGTTATGTAAATGGGTCTCGATAAGAAGAATTTTGTAATGGGCCAAACGATCGAATGAACCGTGTCCATATAGATTAGCCGAGTCCCCAAAACAAAACATGCATGCATGTATGAATAATACAAAGAAGCACTCTCTTTTCTCAAACATCTCGCGCTTGAAGTAGAATTTCCATTATACGAGTCATGTACTTACGATCTGATCTATTATGCAAGACTAACACTTGTGAAAAATGGATCAAGGACCAAGTACAAGCATACCTCGAACATTCGGGGACTACCTACTCGAGCTATCTAAGTTCGAAAAATGTAAGACCTCAAAAGAGGCACCCCTCGATGTATAGGCCAAGGCCATCACAATTGGGGACTAACATTTTGAAAAAGTTCGAAACGTTATCGGGGAACAAGTCCAGGAGACATACCCGAAGGCCACAGCCATATTAAAGATTGCGGTTATATAAAAAGGCTACGACTGAAATAATGTGGCTCAGAGACGTCCGACTTCCGCCATAAACTAAAGGCCTTCAAATACTTTGAAAAACCAGTTAAATAAGGCTACCCTCAGCAAAGCAAACAAAAAAGGGCTTCGATAAAATCAGTCCTCCAATAATTTAAAGGCTTCGATAATATCAGCCTTCGAAAAAGCCTCAAGAGGTATTAAATTATCTTAACATAAACGAGTTAAGAAAAAATTGGGTTCCGATTGTTGAACCCTCGAAAAACCCAACGAGTACAAAAAAACACATGCTAAGGCATAAAGAAATTTTCACTAAGTCTTTTAGCCAAAAATGGGAAAATTATAGCCGTTTTTAGAGGCTGAATTGGCCCAACTTAAAGAGCCTAAGGGTCGATCTAAAAGATCCTGAGGGCCGATCTAATAAGCTTAAGGGCCGATACAATTAGAGTTCAAGACCTCGCTCTCACTCAATTCGAGCCCAAGGGTTCAGTTATTACGAGCTCATACAAATGTTAACTACAACTCGAAGGTTCACATAAAAGGTATAGCGGTGAGCTCAAGATACCTAACAACCATATGTTGAGAACATAAGGGTTCAGTTTATCCTAAAACTCAAGATTCATTCGGACTTGGCTATTAAAGATAATTCGTCGGTCAGTTGGATTAAGCCACCCCCAAGATAAGGTATCGAATGAGTTCCAAACTCGGGGACTTGCCCTCGTAAAGACGAAAAACCTAAGGGTTTACTTCGGTCACATCAATAAAAATTTTATTGACGAAGGAAAATGAACATACAAAGGCATCAAAGGGAAATTATTCATTATATAAAAAAATATATGTACAAAGGGCCAGTCAGGGCCTTACAAAAGAAAAGAGAAAAAGAAGTAATAATCTAATTATGATCAGGGCTAGTCCCCTCAATACCGCCCCCCTCCCGAGCAGCTTCTCCGGGGGAATCTTCTTCAGCAACCTCACCTCTGTCTTCTCCACTTCCGAAATCGCCGTCATCATCATTATCGGAAGGGACGAGCTGACTGGCTTCGACCTCGAGCCCTTTTGCCCGAGCAATCTCTTCGGAGAGGTCAAAACCTTGAGCATGAATTTTCTCGAGGTTTTCCCTCCGGGGTCGTCACTTCACTAAGTCACTGCGCCACTGCTCCCGATTGGAAGCCTCCCTCAGCTGGGTTTGAACAACTACAACGTCAGCCCGATACATGGCTATGGATGTCCGCCTTGGCCTTAGTCTTTTCGATATCGTCCTTGGCCTCACTAAGCCCGACTTCGAGATTTTCAAACTTTTTGGCCTTAGCAGAACCTTTTTCTCTAAGGTCTTGGAGTTGGGCCTCCGCCGAAGATAACTTGGTCAAAGATGCTTCCTTTTCAATAGCAATGCGGTCCATCCTAGTTTTCCACCGATCGCAGTCGGTCTTAACATGGTCGACCTCTGCCCGAAGAAGACCGATCTTCTCCAACTTCTGCTGCAACTGAGACATCGAAGTGTTTGCTTCCACAGTGGAGTCGATTCCATACTGAATCACAAGGGCGGTTACCTGTTTGTCCAACTCGGCCTCGTCTTCATGAGCCTTGGCCAGGTCCGCTTGAAGGTCCTTTATGACCTCGTCCTTTTGGCTACAAAGAATCCTCAGAGCATTCCTCTCTTCCAAGACCCTTCGGAGATCGGCTTCGCACTGACTAAGGTCAACTCGGAATTTGGAAGAAGCCTATACGAGGAATAAGAGCACAAGTTAGAAAGAACAACCTTGGAAAAAAAGATGAAGAGGAATAACAAAAAAACAACAAGCACTTACCTTGGAAAAAATACACTGATCTTCCTCCATGAGGATCGAAGAATCAGTGATATCGGAGGCATCATCGACCCCCATGAAACAACCCCGAAACGGATCACCAGCGCTAGAGCCTCCGCCAATCTCGGGGGTCTTCAGCCTTTGGGCATCCCTTATTGCCTCTTCATAGAAGACTAACATTGAAGGTATTTGATCTATTGTCATGGCCTCGAGCGAATCGCTCAGAGCACTCTGTCTGATCCTCCTGGTTTTAGAACCGGCTCTGCCCGGTGTAGAAGTTGATGATCGAGACACCTTCTCGACCTCAGGAGACTTGGGGTTCGCCCCCGAACATTTCTTCGAAGCCTCCTCAATGTGAGACCCGGTTATAGCAGGAGGCAGCTCAGAATGCGGAGCAACCTCGTTAGCCTTTATGGGGTGAGCTATCAAGGCCGAGGTGCCTTCTTCTTATTCCTCCTTATCCTGGTCCCTCAACGTTTGGACCGCACCCATCGAGAGTCCGACTGTTTTTCTCCTCACCCTTCGAGGTTTGGGTTTGGAGACCTCGTATTGCAAGGGATTTTTTCCTTTCTTGTCTTTTTCTGGCCTCGGAACCGGGGACATAGCTTCGACACCTTCGCTCGAAGGCCTCATAATGGAATATTTGGTTAGGCCTGCATAAACAATAGATTATTTATGGAGAAAATGGGAAATTACTTCGGAATACGAAAGAAGAGACCTTACCGTGGTTCTTGGCCTTCCACTTGCCTTTAGCCAAATCCCTCCACACTCGTTCAACATGAGTCAAAATGGAGGCAAGCTTGTGAATACAGTCTTCGAAATCGGGCACCGCCTCAAGCATCCAAGGATCGGCTACGTGATTAGAGGGAAATTTTAGACAAGATCGAAGGAGACACATAACCAAAAGAATAAAAAGTCACTTACATTTGGCTTTCCACTCCTCGGGAAACGACATTTTTTCTTTGGGTATTATATCATAGGTCCTCATCCGTATGAATCAACTCATCCGGCCTCGATCTTTGTCCTCGTCGATATTCAAGAATAGGGGTTTGTTTGCTCGGCAATTGAGTCTAATTAGCCCTCGATAAATTCGAGGCCTGTACAACCGAATAAGGTGGTCTACTGTAAATTCCAACCCCCCGGCCTCATTGGAGTAGAAGCGCAAC
This sequence comes from Nicotiana knightiana, assembly GCA_005239525.1. Taxonomy (NCBI): domain Eukaryota; kingdom Viridiplantae; phylum Streptophyta; class Magnoliopsida; order Solanales; family Solanaceae; genus Nicotiana; species Nicotiana knightiana. The sequence continues at coordinate 51,895 of ML422789.1, read as the reverse complement.
ATGATCACTATGCGCCAAAGTGAGGGATGGAGCTAACCGAGGGTAACCTCGTACCTCTTGTAGAAGTAAAAAATCACAGGGTCGACGGGACCCAATGTGAAGGGGTAAGTGTAAACACTCAAGAACCCCTTCACATGTGCGGTGATGCTCTCTTCAGGCGTAGGAATTTGCACCACCACCTATGGACCCCATCTGCAGTCCTTCTTCATGGCATCGACATGGCCCTCGGTAATCGAACACATGTACACCAACACATGTTCATATCGGCCCGGCACCGATGGGGGTTTATTAACTTTAAAATCAGTTCTAAGGACACAAGGGCCAGGTACGTATTCATGGACGGCCGGTTCTACCTGCATTTTATTGCCGGCCGGCCGGGAGGAAGAAGATGGAGCTTTCTCCTTTTGCGGTACTATTTTAGAGGTCTTCGCCATTTACGTATGAGTGGGGAGTAAAAAGAAGGTTTAGAACTGGCTGCTCCGGTGGAAACAACGGTGGTTAAATAAGCGACAACGAGAGGAAAGCAAGGAGGATTGGGAACTCAAGAGTTTATGATAAAAGCAAAGTAAAGTTTGAATCTACTAAAGAGATGGTATTTATAGGTTTAAAACGATGGTTCGGTGCCACTAGTGGCCGACTGACGACTGACATGCATTGATGGTTTCTTGGGAACCGAACCGATGGAACGTTTCGGTCACATCCATCGCTTATGTCATGGAGACGATGTCATGGTCGAGGTATCGAAGAATCGAGGCTCAAATCGTTTCTTATCATTTCATTCCAAGAAACGCGAGGACTATCTGTATATGGTTAAAAATCGAGGCTACCCGATTTTACGAGCTCGAGAGTATGCCTCAATAGTGAGCCAATATCGAAGCAAGTTTGGGCTTGAAGGACATGAAGACTGAGGGATCGAGGTCAGGCTAAATTGATACTGCATTAACAGAATCATGAAATATCCGCAATCGGCCATCAATCTTGGCGAGAATCTCGAAACTAGCAGATTCATTAATGGTTATTGATATAAATCATGTATTTTACTTCCAAACTTAGAGTCATACCTTATTCGGGATTCCTATACTATATAAAGAGGAACCCTGTTCACTTGGACCTATCATTATCATCATACACGAGTCATCACTTACGCTACTACTGAGAAATACAAACACTCTGCTCTTTTACTTACTCTTAATTCTTTGTTGTTCTTACTGTCCATTCTGTTCATATTGTTCGTGTTACTCTTGTTGTTCTTACTGTTATTGGCACTTGATCTTGAGCCTAATCCAGATCGGGTCGATAACTTGCAATTACACGGGTTTGATCTATTTTAATCGTTTAATTCCTTTATTTATTTAGTTATTTATCAATTGGCATTGAATTAGATCACATATCCTTATAAACGCATTACAAAATTAATTATTACTCGTATTTCGAGGTAAACGAACTCTTATGATCATACTTCATATGAAGAGCATGTAAAGGACAAAGGTGCTCTTGATATTCCCATTTTTGCCTTCTGTTTTTGGTGTTATGGTCAAATATATGTGAATCATTTGGTATTTAAAACATAGTTTCTGATAAGTTTAGATTCGGATCGAATACATCAAAATGTAAATTGCAAACTAAGGGCCCGTTTGGCCATAAAAAAATTTCAGCTTTTTTTAGAATTTCTTTTTTCCTTTTTGTCTTTGAAAATCAATGTTTGACCATGAAATTTTCAATTTTCACTTGAAGATGAATTTCGAATTTTTTTAAATATTTGAAAACTTCCAAAAACTATTTTTTAAAATTTTCATTTCAGATCACTCAAAAAATTCAATTAGCCCAAAATTATATTCATGATCACATATAACTCTAAATTTCAAATACCATTTTTACTTAAATTATTTCTTTTTATTTTTTTTCGAAATTTATAATTCTTATGTCAAACGCCTACTAAGCAAAAAAAAGAAGAAGTTAAATGCAAAATTTTTGGCTTGTAGGATAATTAAAATTTTGGAATCGATTCGTAGGCGTTATTCGGACTGAAAGCAACCGGCTTTTGAAAGAAAAAGTAAAGTGCTCTTGTTCTTTCAAGCTGTTATATATATTTCAGAATAAGGTGAGGGAGGCCCTGTAGAGAACATACAAGATGCGGGAGGCGAGACTTAGATGATTCAGGCGTATAAAGAGGAGGGACACTAATGTTCAGGTGAGGCAGTGTAAGAGACTAGCATTGGAGGACCAACAGAGAGGTAGAGGCAAGCCGAAAAAGTATTGGAGATAGGTGATTAGGCAAGATATGACGTAGCTCCAGCTTACTTAGGACATGACCATTGATAGGAAATGGTGGATGTTGAGAATAAAGGTTAAGGGTTAGGTAGTCGAGTGTTGTCCTTGTTCGTAATAGTAACTTTAATTCACCACTTGGTGTTTTTCGTGTTTTTTCCGTATCCCTAGACTTCTATTCCTACGTGTGGTTGTTTTTGTTTCGATTTTCTGATTGCATACCTATTGCTAGTTTTGTATTTTCGCTTCGGTTGTCATATCAGTTTGTTTGTTATTGATCCTCCCCTTTTTCACTCCCAAGTTGAGGGTCTTTCGGAAACAACCTCTCTGCGTTCTTTAAAACAGGGATAAGGTTTACATATACTTTACTCTCTCCAGACCTTATTTATGGGATTATACTGGACTGTTGTTGTTTTCATTTAGATTTTGGAAAACAAAATGAAAAATTACAATATATCTATCTTCGCATCTAAGTGATGAAAAAGTACAATATATTTATGTTCGCTCACTAAATTTGAATTTTGAAAAAACAAAAGTGTCAAGAAAGGAATAATATTAAATTTTTCCTTATTTAAATTATATTATAATCAGTGGCGGAGCCATTTCATAGGAAGGGGTGTCAAATGACATCCCTTCGCGAGAAAAATACACTGTGTAGCTAGTTAAAAAAATAAATTATATGTATATATATTATGTATTGATTCCCTTAATTTTCTGGTATGCTTACTTTTATAAATTTTGACATCTCTTAGCAAAACTTCTGGCTCCGCCACTAACTATAACTCCTAATATTTAGAAAGATTTTACATAAAAAAAATTTTAGTTCACAATTAGTTTGCATTGTAATTTGTTTAGCTTAAGTTTCTTCACATAGTCTGATGTTTTATATAGTTAGGTTTGGTTTGGAACTAACGACATGCCACTAAGTTTTAGGTTTCCTTCTTTAGTTTTAATAACATCTATTTTATTTTGGTAAAACACGCTGATTAATTGCTAGTACGCATTTAAGAATTATTGATCAAAATAATTGGAAAGAAAAGTAGAGTTTAAACCAAACATGTCATTATTCCATTTATGATTTTCATTGTCACGACCCAAACGGGAGGGTCATGACTAGCACCTGATCCATACTTGTCGAGTACCAACGTACATTTCATCTAACCTTTCTTATTATCTTTAAGGGCCGAAGAGATCAACATAAATGGTAGACATAAATCATGAACAACCAACAATGACAAATAATGGTATAAACATATGTAACGTGGGCCGACAAGGTTTTCATGAAGATATATATAAGGCATGAGCTGACAAGCTGCCATGAGAGACTATACAACAAAAATCAGCCAACAAGGCAATTCGAACTATACATGAGTCGACACCTATATATAAGCCTGTAAAGGAACATAAGTGCTGCAACATTGTCGGAACAGGGCCTCGACATACCCATAATGTATATAACAAAAGTGCATACCAAGACCACAGCAAGTCCGAAGAAGGGATCTCACCAATAACCGCTGAAACTAGGCACCCTACTATGATGTGGGAGCTGCGTCTACCTATCTATGAGGACCTGCAACACGACATGCAGCGTCGACAAATAAAAGGCATGTCAATACGAATAAAGTACTGAGTTGTAAGGCAGGAGAGTATAAATAAAAACAGTAAAGTAAACAAGGATACATAATATACAACCTGTAACATGCGGGTACCTCTGAGGCTACTAACATGAAATTCATGATACATACATACAGACACACACACACATAAACTTTTAAATACATACGCCTCTGTGGGCATCAACATATCGTACCCGACCATCATAAGGCTCGGTAGAATCATACCCGACCACGTGAAGCTCGGTAAAACCAACTGATCAGTGGTTGCACAATAGATGTCGTATCCGGCCGACTATAGCGCGGCTCGGTAGAGTAAAATAGATACATATATATGATGCGTGCTAGACTCATTGGGATCATATTCTAAACCTTTCGGAGTGACGTAAGGTCGGTATCCCTCGTACACATTATTAAGACTAACTCTTCATCAAGAATCTTATAAAAATCAGGAAGTATCAACCACATTGATAACATAAGAATAAGAGAAGTAACATCAACATCAATCATTCCATCAAAAAAGGAAATAGTGTAAGTACTGCCAACTTCTAAGAGTGAAATATCTTTGGAAGCTCGTTCATTACATTATGTACAATCGGAGTCGTTCAAAAGAAGAAAAGGTATAGCCTCACATACCTTGTATATACTTCCCAACCTCAAGCTATGCAATTGTCACAACTCATTAGTGTACAACAAGGGAAATGACACTTTCATTATTGTTTAAGCGTCATAACTTTTATATATCGATCGCAACCTATCTTACGATGAAACAGACAACACCTCCCTTATTTATATGAATTACCAAAAGTTAAAACAATCACCAATCAGACCAAACAACATCAATAATAATCATATTATGCCTCCCAAAATAATCCACCAACTAACGACATTACTAACAAGCCTTTTGATAGATATCTCACAAGTTCTAGCTTCAGCGACTTAGTCGTAACTTGGATAATCTTCAATACATGTATGGTAAGAGGTTTTTTACCTTTAAACAGAAAGAACAACTCCAATTTGATCTTAGTTTACCACGAAATATCCTTCCAATATTTCCATAAGAACAAGGAAGCGAAACTAGCAATCAATTAGGGTTTTTTGGCACTAGAATCAATTCAAAGGACTTGAAATCACCTAGGGTTGATATATAAAACTTGAGTGAGTATTTTACAGAACATAAACCACTTAAAAAAACCTCCCACACGATCTAGAACAACACAAAAATCAGCAACAGCAAGAAGAACAAGAAACTTACTACCGCCACGAGATTCACGGTACTTGATTTGTGTTGTTTTCCCTTTGTTTGGGTCTTGGATCATGAGAGAACCTTGAGAGAGTTTTTTTAGGGTTATAAGATCTGAATATACTGAAAAATAATTACTTAAAGCGGGGTTTAGGCGTCTTATATATATATATATCCATATGTCTCAACCGCCTATGTGGGTCCCATAGAGAGCTGCTTGGCGCAGTCTCGCAAAAACACGAATATTTCTCTACTCCGAGATCGTATCGATTAACGGTTTAATGAGTTGGAAACTAAACTCATAGATATTAAATTTAGTTGGATAGATCACCCTGTAACTCCAAGTAAATTGGGATAAAATCTTAGTAACATTTGATCTAAAGTTTAAGTAAAATTATGAACGTAAGTTGCGATAAATTTTGTCGACTTTTATTTCATAACTCGTTTGACTTCAAGACTTATGATACGGATATTATATGATTCAAATACCCTAAAATACTACCTCTTGAGAATATTAAGCACCTCAAGTTTTACGCGAAAATACGGGTTACAGAATTCTTGATTCGTTTAACTTCTAATACTTGTTAACCGCTCTTATACACTATTGTATCATTTAATACCAATGGGATTAGCTTCTTATCATCTCAAAGATAATCTCTTCTTGGATTTACGTCGATTAACTTGCGGCGTAATCTGACGTACGCGAGTATGGGTTGTAACATTAATCTTATACCAAAGTAATGTTTCTTATACCAAAGTAATGTTTTTCAATTCAATTATTTTTTCATTTGAAAACTACACCCAATAACTAAAACAAATAAACAAGAGAATATTTAATAATATATAAAAGACATAGAAGACATGGTAAAAGTCAATAACAACAAAATTAATTTCTAAACACAAAGATCCAAAAATAAAATGTGATAAATATTAATTTTGTCACGACCCAATTCTCACTATATGCCGTGACGGCGCCGCTAGGCAAGCTAATGGTGAACTATCTATGTAATTGTTCATTTTACTATTTTTAAAGTCGTTGATTTTATTTAATAAGAGAGCGATTAATAGGTGATTATAATAATGTAAAGCATGAAATAAACGAAAGGGTGAAGTAGTAAATTTAATAATCGAAAACTATGAGATATCTACTAAAATCTCCCAAAATTCGGTGTCACAAGTGCACGAACAAACTAGTAGAATATACAAAACCTCCTATACAATTGTCTACAGTAAGATAGATAGAAGAATAAATTCAACAAGAAGAAACTCTGGGTGCTGCAAAATGGGCATAGAGAGCAAATCACCACTAAGTCTCCAGGTAGCAAGGATACGCACGTGAATGGCCGTCAGATGCACCTGCCTCAGATCTTGGACGATTAGTACAGAAGTGTAGTGTGAGTAATTAAACAAAATGTAGAAAGTAAATTTTTAGTCTAATCTCGACGAAGTAGTGACGAGGGGTCGACATCGATACTTATTAAGGGTCAACAAATAAAGTGCAAAAATTATAAATAGACATGGAATACATCAGTAATAACGAAATAATGAATGATAAGTAAGTGGTTCTTTAACTAAACATCAATTAAAAATCTCCAACTATCACACATTAATTTCAACAAATAAGAGCCATAAAGTAATTATAAATTCTCAAGTCATGCAAGAAATATCAAATATAATCGGACTCCGAGCAATATCACGTATGATTTATGCCAAGGTTGTACGTCCCGATCCAGAATAGTGTGTACACTGCTGAGCGTCGACCGACGCGAACCACAAATGCATCTATTATACTGCCGAGACATTCGACTTGATCAACAGGAGGAGAGATTACTCTACGAACTCCGATTAACAACTACTCCCTCTGTTCCAATTTATGTAAACATATTTGACTGGGAACGGAGTTAAAGAAAAAAAGAAGACTTTTGAAATTTGTGGTCCTAAACAAGTCAAAAAGGGTCCCACAACATTTGTGTGGTTATAAAAGCTTCTCATTAAGGGTAGAATTTTAAGTTTAAGCTAAATTGTTTCTAAATTTAGAAATAGGTCATTCCTTTTGGAACAGACCAAATAAGAAATAGTTTCACATAAACTGGAACAGAGGGAGTACTATACAAGAATAATACTCAAGGAAGGTATAATTTTCATCAACAGTCAAGTACCCACCAATACTCAAAGTAGTGAAGCTCAGTCTTTACAAATCCTTTATCCAATTTCAAATGTAATTTAAGTAATTAACTAACAAGTTGGGTACAAATAATACAAGTAATATATGGTAGAGTCCTAAAACTACCCGGACATAAGCATGATTTTTGGCTACATGCGCACTCTCGTCATATCATGCGCACGTAACACCCAAAATTATTAGCAAACAATCATTTATATCTTTGGGGAAAATTTCTTCTTACAAGGTTAGGAAAGAGAATTACCTCGTTTCCAAGTCCTCTTCCCCATGGACAATTCACACTAAAGCCTCAAATAGGTGCCATGCAATCCGAAACTAGCCAAATATTGTATAAATTAATTAATATTTGCTCAAATACTTATAATTTAACTATTAGAGTAATTACCCAACCTAAATTGGAAGGTTCCTAAAATTCACCCCCAGGCCCACGTGCCCGAATTCTGAATATTTTTGTAAATAAATGTTACCCATAACCTCACGAACATAGATATATAATTTCTAGTCAATTCCTTAATCATTTTCATGATCTAATCCCATTTTTATCAAATCATAGGTTTTTCAACTAAATCCTATAATTTTCACAATTTATAGGTTAAAATCCATGTATTAAACGCACACTAAGTAATAATTATTTACCTTATAATGATAAGTGAAAAATCCCTCTCCAAGAGCTCCAAAATCGGCGAACCCAAAGTGAAATAAGAGAAAATGAACCCAATCCCCGATTTAAAACAAGTCTCTGCCCAACAGACCATTCTTCGCGATTATGGAAGAAGCCTTGCAATCCCGAAGGCAAAGTTGTCCCAGAACTTGATATCCTTCATCGCGAACGTGAGGTTTCTCTCACGATCACGAATTCTTGACTCGTCTAAGCTTCACGAACGCGGTGGTCCCTTCGCGAATGCGAAGAGTAATCTAGCTGACTCCTCGCAGGCCCATTTCCCCTACGCGAACATAGGCCCTTTCATTCTAACGGGAAGGCCACAGGCCCCAGACCTTCACGAACGTGTTCTAGGGATCGCAAACACGAAGAGAAAATACCAGTTCCCAGAACCAGCAATAACAGAGTTTTAAACTTAACTCTGAGTGGTCCGAAACTCACTCGAGCCATCCAGGGCCCCGTCCAATTGAACCAACAAGTACATAAACATAATACGGACCTGATCAAAACCTCGGAACATGTAAAACAACATCGAAACTAAGAATCATACTCCAAAACCAAATTGAATCAACTTATGAACTTCAAGCTTTTCAACTTAATCCAATCGCCCCGATTCATACTTAGATTACTCGGAATGACTCAAAATTTGCGTACAAGTTATGAATTACCATATAGCTATTCCCAGGATCGGAATCCCAAATGGACCTCTATAACACCAAAGTATACTCCAAACCAAATTTAAAGAACCCGAAAATCTTCGATGCGCCAACTTTCAACATTAGGCGCCGAAATGCTCCCGGGCATCTGAAACCCGATAAGAGCACATGTACAAGTCCAAAATCATCATACTAACCTATTGGAACCTTTAAATCTAGGTCCCAAAGCCGTTTACTAAAAATATTGACTCAAGTCAAACTTGGCCATCTTAGGCTACTATTAAGAAACCAAGTGTTCCGATTTCAACCTGAACCCTTCCAAACCCAAGTCAACCATCCCCGCAAGTCATAAAATAGTAAAGTCACATACGGAGAGTCTTAATTAAGGTAGAGGGAATCTAGAAAGCAAAATGGGCGATTGAGTTGTTACATTCTCCACCTCTTAGCCAAATGTTAGTCCTCGAACGGGTATAAAATCATACTTGGAGTGTTGAATAGGTGTGGATATCTGCTTCGTATGTACTCCTCGATCTCCCAAGTTTCCTCCTCGACTGTTTGACCCTTCTGGACCTTCACCACAAAAATATTCTTAGACCTCAACTGGCGAACCTGCATGTCAACAATGGCAACTGGTTCCTCCTTATAACCCAAGCTCTCATCTAATTGAACCGTGCTATAGTCTAACACATGCGACCTGTTGGCATGATATTTCTGTAGAATAGACACGTGAAAAGCCGGATGAAATCCCGATAGATTGGGAGGCAAAGAAAGCTCATAAGAAACCTCCCCAACTCGCCTTAACACCTCAAATGGGCCAATAAACCTTGGTCCCAACTTGCCTTTCTGACCGAACCTCATGATTCCCTTCATCGGTGAGACTTTCAAGAGAACCTTCTTGTCCTCAATGAAAGATAAATCACACTCCTTTTGATCCGTATAAATCTTATGCATGGACTATGCTGTGCGAAGTCGCTCCTGAATCAACTTTACCTTCTCCAAGGCATCCTTCACTAAATCAGTGCCATATAACCTAGCCTCTCCGGGATCAAACCATGCAATGGGCAAACAATATTGCCAACCATATAAAGCCTCAAATGGAGCCATCTCAATGCTGGACTAGTAATTGTTACTATAAGAAAACTCGTCGAAAGGAAAGAATCGATCCCACTTCCCTCCAAAGTCAATCATACATGCTCTGAGCATATCCTCCTAGATCTAAATTGTCCACTCCAATTGCTCGTCGGTCTGCGGATAAAAGGCTGTGCTGAGCTCTACCCGGGTACCCAACTCGTTCTGTACTGCTCTCGAGAAAAGCAAAGTGAACTGAGGGCCTCTATCTAAAATGATAGGAACAAGCACACCATGCAACCAGATAATCTCCTGAATATAAATTTGGTCCAACCTCTCTAACGGTGACGTAGTCATCACTGGAATAAAGTGTGCCGACTTGGTTAGCTCGTCGACAATAACCCAAACGACATCAAACTTCCTCAACATCTGCGACAACCCAACTATGAATCCATAGTTATGCACTCCTATTTCAACTCTAGTATAACCATCTACTGAAGTAGGCCACCTAGCCTCTGGTGCTCATACTTAACCTGCTGGCAATTTAGGCATCTCGCTACTTACTCAACTATGTCCTTCTTCATCCGCCGCCATCAATAATGCTGCCTTAGGTCGCGATACATCTTCGTAGTACCTGGATGAATAGAATATCAAGAATTGTGTGCCTCTTCTAGAATCTTATCCCCCAATCCTCACCGATAGTAACCTTCTTGGAACCACCCTGTAATATCGTCTCCTTATGAACCAACAAGTGCAGATCATCATACTGATGAGCTGATCCACTCAAATAATGAAGGCTGAGCCACAACGCATGCAAGAACTTGACTGGGCTCTGAAATATCCAACCTCACACGTCTGTTAGCCAAGGACTAAATGTCCAAAGCCAATGGCCTCTCCTTTGCTGAAATAAATGCCAAACTACCCATACTCTCGACCTTTCTGCTCAAGGCATCCACAACCATATTCTCCTTTCCCGAATGAAAAAGGATGGTAATATCATAGTCCTTCAACAACTCAAGCCATTTGCACTGCCTCAAATTTAGATCCCTCTGCTTGAAGAAATGCTGCAAGCTATGATGATCGGTGTAAACCTCATAGGACACCCCATAAAGATAATGCCTCCAGATCTTGGGAGCATGAACTATCGTGGCCAACTTCAAATCTTGTATGGGGTGAATCTTTTCGTGGGGCTTCAGCTGACATGAAGCATATGTAATAACTCACCCCTCCTGCATTAATACACAACCCAGGCTACCGCGTGAAGCGTTGCAATACACAGTATACATCCCTGAACCATAAGGCAACACTAATACTAGTGTTGTAGTCAATGCAATCTTGAGCTTCTGAAATCTCTCCTCGCAATCATGTGACCATCAAAATGGAGCAACCTTCTAGGTCAATCTAGTCAAAGGTGCCGCAATAGATGAGAAGCCCTCCACGAACTGACAATAATAACCTGCTAATCCCAAGAAGCTCCTAATCTCGGTGTGGTAGGACCAGGCAACTCTGGACTGCCTCGATCTTCTTGGGATATATCTTAATACCCTCACCTAATACAACAAACCCCAAGAATGCCATAAAATATAACCAGAACTCGCACTTGGAGACTTAGCATATAGCTTATGTTCCCCTAAGTTCTGAAGCACAACTCTCAAATACTTCTTGTACTTCTCCGTGCTACATGAGTAGATCGATATGTGATCAATGAAGACAATGACAAATGAGTCAAGATATGGCCTGAACACCCGGTTTGTCAAATCCACAAACGTCGTCGGGGCATTGGTCAATTAGAAGGAGATCGTTAGAAACTCATATTGGCCATATCTAGTTTGGAAAGTCGTCTTCAAAAAATCCGAAGCACAAATCTTTAGCTTATGATATCCAGACCTCAAGTCGATCTTAGAGAACACCCTGGCAACCTGCAACTGGTCAAACAAATTATCAATATGCAGCAACGGGTACTTGTTCTTAATTGTAAGTTTGTTCAACTGGCGGTAATCAATGCACATCCGCATAGTCCCATTCTTTTTTAACAAACAACACCGGTTCACCCCAAGGAGACACACTCGTCCTGATAAACCCCTTCACTAGTAACTCCTCAAGCTGTTCTTTCAATTCTTTCAACTCTTTCGGAGCCATGCGGTATGATGGAATAGAGATAGGCTGGGTACCTGACGCCAAATCAATACAGAATTTGATATCACGATCTAATGGAATGCCTGGTAGATCAGAAGGAAATACATCAGAGAACTCCCGCACCACGGGCACTGAATCAATAGTGGGAGTCTCTGCAGCAGTATCCTGAACGTAAGCCAGATAAGCCAAACAACCCTTCTCCACCATATGTCGAGCCTTCAAGAAAGAAATAACTCAGGTTGATGTACTAGTAGATGAACCCCTCCACTCCAATCTAGGAAACTCTGGAATCTCCAAGGTAACATTCTTGGCATGGAAATCAAGAATGGCATACATGCCCAGGATTACTTCAAAGTCGGTCATATTGAGCAACATAAGATTTGCTCTGGTCTCATAACCACAGAAAGTCACAATGCATGACCGGTAAATCCGATCCACAATAATAGAATTTCCCACTAGCAGGGACACATATAAAGGAGCACCTAAGGACTCACGAGAGACACCCAGAAAATGAGAAAATAGAGATGAAACATATGAATACGTAGAACCTGGATCAAATAGTATCGAAGCATCCTTACCACAGATAGAAATAATACATGTGATCATAGTGTCTAAGGCTACTACATCTGATCTAGCTGGAAAGGCATAGAACCTAGCTGGAGTGTCACCTGACTGGCCTTCACCTCTAGGGCGACCCCTACCCACTTTCCCTCTGCCTCTAGTCGACCGGACGGCTGGAGCGATGATCATGGGCTGATGGCCCTATTGTATTACCTTGCCTCGAAGCCTGGGGTTGAACCTCCTCACATGACCAAGCTCCCAGCACTCATAACGACCTCTCGATGTGGAAGATGACTGACCCTGGGGACCTGAACACCCACTGAAAGAACCAAGAATAGCCAGTGGATGGTAGGAGTTTTCTTGAAATGCTCTGAAATATGGCCGAACTGGAGAACCCCAAGAAGGCGGTAGTGCCGAATATGTGATCCTGCTAGTCTGGCCCCTCAAAAATGACCGGTGCCCCAGACGGAGCACCACTGACCCTCCAAAATATCGAAGCAGCTTATCCCTCGGCGCCTGCTCTCGGCGTTGCTGAATACCCTTGATCCTCTGAGCTATCTATGCAACCTGCTCGTAAGGAGTCCTGTCACAAGCCCAAATACCCAGTCCTGATGGCGCCTATCGTGAAATCAGGCAAGCCACACCTTTCATCACTAAAAGTTGTTTTCAGGAAAAATCATTATAGTTACAGCCATAGTCTAGTTTTTATAAAAGCATTTAAGGGTTTAACATTACTGATAACATAAAAAAAGAAAAACCGAACCCAGATCTAGTGTCACCGAGTCATGAGATACTACATCAAAATATCAAAATACAGAGCTGACACAAAGTTGTCTGAAACAAGTAAATATGACAAGTGGATAGCGAAGGAGATAATCGAGGCTGCGATCGCCAACTGCTACCCCGATGCCTCCCAAGGAACTCTGACCGCAACTCAGCAACCACTACCGGGTCCCGTTGTACCTAGATCTGCACACAAGGTGCATGGGGTAATATGAGTACACCAACTCAGAAGTAACAAACCCAAACTATGGGCTGAGAGGTAGTGACGGACTAAACCTCAATAATTTTAATGAAAACAGTACACCGAATTTAGGCATGTTTACAGTTTTAACAGATCATGAAAACAATATATGACCGATATGATAAGTAACCCAGGTATATCTCAGTACTCTACATGCCAATGTATCAACAATGTGGAAATGCACCTAGTGATCACAACTCTCACATCGAAGTCCACTCAGTACTGTACATGGCTCTCGGGCCCAGGGAAGATCCATCCCGGATAGTACACAAACACCGGTGACCGTAGTCACTCAGTACTGAGGTAAAAGGCCGATCCATCACCACGGAGAAGATCCATCTCCGGAACACAACACTCAGACAAGATCCATGTCCAGGGACGATCTATCCCTCACATATCATCAACTTCGAACAAGATCCATGCCCAGGGAAGATCCATCTCACAATATCAATGCGCTCACTGGGGGTGTAAAGACTCCGGAGAGGCTCCTATTGGCCCAAGCGCTATATCAAGCCAACGAAGGCATGATCAGGGTATTGCTGTGGTGTGCAGTCCGATCTCATAACTGTCTCAATAACAGGCTCTCGGCGTCACTTAGTCATTACTCTCTAGTATCGCTCATATGGGCTCACAAGTGCATGAACTAGCCCGAAACAATGATAAATATATAAAATAACAATTACCGAGACTGAGGCATGAAGTAATATGCTATGACAGGACTGAGTATACCAAATCATATAAACACGTAAGGAGACAACAATATACGACCACTCGGGTCTCAACATTTTCGGTGTGAAGCCCTAGCATTTGACTTAGTATTATTTTTAGCATTTTCACATTTACCACATCAATTAAAGTGCGGATATCAATACGAAATAGCTACTAGTTGGTGCCATGCGATGATCCAGGACACAAATCACTCGGTGTATGCCCGCACGCCAGTCACTTGACATGTGCGTCACCTAAACTATAATCATATAGCATATAGTTCGAGGTTTTGAACCCTCAGAACCAAGTTTGGAAACGTTACTTACCTCAAAACCAGCTAAAATCCTAGCCCTTAATGCCTTTGTCTCTAGACTCGGCCTCCAATTGCTCCAAATCTACCAAAAATCATATTTATATGATTAATATATACCAAGGAAGAAACCCACTCGAAAATTATCAAATTCAACCAAAAATCCCAAAATTGGCCAAACCCGACCCCCAGGTCCACGTCTCGAAATTCGATAAAAATCACATCACAAGAGTCCTCATCCTCCCACGAGTCTATACATACCAAGAACATCAAACTCGGACCTCAAATGACCCCTCAAATCCCCAATTAAAGGTCTCTAGTTACAAGTCCTAATTCCCCAATTTTTGTCACTAATTTCCATAATTTTTCACCCCCAATCAGTCAAAGAATCACATATAAACGAGTTTTAAGTCCAAAAGTCTTACCTCCACGAAGAGCCCTCGAATTTCCCTTCAAAACCCTCCAAAAGCTTCAAACTCGAATAAAAATGGTGGAAGACCAAAATTTGCTAAGGCTCCTATTTATATGCTCTGCCCAGCGATGACCGCATCTGCGGCTAATTTATCGCACTTGTGGACCCGCACTTGCAGTCCCAGGTGCGCACCTGTGCAAAATCACTTAAAGGTCCAAATCCGCACCCGCGACTCACCTACCGCACCTGCGTCTCCACAGGTGCTGTCAATCCTCCGCATCTGCGGTCTTCCTCCCCTTAGCCATTTCCGCTTCTCCAATCCCTCGTCTGCTTCTGCGGACTCTCACCTGTGGTCCCCTATCCGCAGGTGCGGAGAAACCAAAAGGCTTCACACCAGCAGTTCCAAAATGCCAACAACCATGCCGATAGCCATCCAAACTCATCCCGAGGCCCTCAGGACCTCAACTAAAAGTACCAACAAGTCATAAATGATCACCCGAACTTAGTCGAACCCTCGGAACACCCAAAATAACACCAAACATCAAATCAACCCATGATTCAAGCCTAAGGAATTTCAAACTTTCCAAAAATCACCAACGATGCCGAAACTACCCAAAACTCATCTGAATGACCTGAAATTTGCACACACATCCAAAATGACGCTACGAACCTGTTCCAGCTTTCAGAATTCCATTCCGACTCCGATAGCTACTTTTCCACTGCCGACCGGAAATTGCCGAAAACTCAATTTCGCCAATTCAAGCCTAATTCTACTCTGGACCTCTAAACCACATTCTGAACAAACTCCTAAGTCCCAAATCACCTAACGAAGCTATCCGAGCCCTATAATATGCATTCCGAGGTCATTTACCTAATAGTCAACTTCCAGTTGATTTTTCAAACCATAAGGCCAACTTGAGAGACTAAGTGTCTCATTTCTCACCACGACCACTTAGGAGCCGAACCAACTGACCCAACACATCGTAAATAGGCTAAGAAATAAATGACATAGCAAAAACAGGGGAAACAGGGCAAATATCACGGAACGACCAACCAGGTCGTTACATTCTCCCCCTTTTAAACGTGTATGGAAACATACCTAGAGTCTCAAATAAGTGAGGATATCTGCTCCGCATCTCCGGCTCAGTCTCCCAGGTGGCCTCGTCCACTGGCTGCCCTCTCTACTGCACCTTTACTGAAGCTATATCCTTAGACCTCAACCTTCTGAACCGTCGACCCAAAATAGCCACTAGCTCTACCTCATATGACATATCACCCTCAAGCTGAACCGTGCTGAAGTCCAAGACATTATACGGGTCACCAACATACTTCCAAAGCATGGAAACATGAAATACCGGATGAACACTCGATAAGCTGGGTGGCAAAGCAAGTCTATAAGCCACCTCTCCAACCCTCTGAATCACCTCAAAAGGCCCAATGAACCGGGGACTCAACTTGCCCCTCTTCACGAACCGCATAACACCCTTAATGTGTGACACCTTCAGTAGAAACTTCTCCCCAACCATGAAAGACACATCCCGGACCTTCCGGCCCGCATAACTCTTCTTCCTAGACTGAGCCATGCGGAGCCGCTCCTGAATCAATTTCACCTTATCCAACGCATCCTGTACCAAATCTGTGCCTAATAGCCTGGCCTCACCGGGCTCAAACCAACAGACAAGAGATCTACACCTCCTCCCATATAAATCCTCGTACGGAGCCATCTGGATCTCGACTGATAACTATTATTATATGTAAACTCCGCGAGTGGCAGAAACTGGTCCCATAAACCCCCAAAGTCAATGACACAAGCACGCAACATGTCCTCTAGAATTTGAATAGTGCGCTCTGAGTGCCCGTCTATATGAGGATGAAATGCTATGCTCAACTCGACTTGAGTACCCAACTCTCTCTGCACGTCCCTCCAAAACTGAGATGTGAACTGAGTACCTCTGTCAGAAATGATAGAAACTGGAACACCATGCAACCAGACAATCTCCCTGATACAAATCTCAGCTAACCGCTTCGAAGAATAAGTAGTACCAACAGGAATGAAGTGCGCAGACTTGGTCAATCGATCCACAATGACCCATATATCATCGAACCTCCTCAAAGTCCGTGGGAGTCCAAATACAAAGTCCATGGTGATCCGCTCCCACTTCCACTCCGGAATATCCAATCTTTGATGCAATCCCCCTGGTCTCTGGTGCTCATACTTGACCTGCTGACAGTTGAGACACCGAGCTACAAACTCAACAATATCCTTCTTCATCCGCCTCCCCCAGTAATGCTGCCTCAGATGCTGATACATCTTTGCGGCACCTGGATGGATGGAATACCGCGAGCTGTGGGCCTCTGCTAGAATCAACTATAGAAGCCCATCCACATTAGGCACACATACCCGACAATGCATCCTCATAACCCCATCATCACCAATAATCATATCCCTGGCATCACCTCGCCGGACCCTATCCTGAAGAATGAGCAAGTGTGGGTCATCATACTGGCGCTCTCTGATCCGGTCATAAAGAGAAGACCTGCAAGCTATACGAGCTAATACCTAACAGGGCTCTGATAGATCCAATCTCACCAACTGGCCTGCTAAGGCCTGAACATCAAGTGCTAATGATCTCTTTACTGTTGGAAGATATGCTAGACTCCCCAAACTCTCTGCTTTGCGACTCAAGGCATCGGCCACTACATTGGCCTTCCCCGGATTGTATAGAATAGTGATTTCATAGTCCTTGAGAAGCTCCAACCATCTCCTCTGATGAAAATTTAGATCCTTCTGCTTAAACATATGTTGCAGACTACGGTGATCAGTGAAAACCTCACAATGCACCCCATACAAATAATGACACCAAATCTTCAAGGCGTGAACAATGGCTGCTAGCTCGAGATCATGCACTGTGTAATTCTTCTCACAAGTCCTCAACTGGCGCAAGGAGTAGGCAATCACCCTACCCTCCTGCATCAAAACACAACCGATGCCTATCCTCAAGGCATCACAATATACGGTATAAGAACCTGAAGCTGATGGCAATACTAACACTGGAGCTAAGGTCAATGCAGTCTTGAGCTTCTGAAAGCTCTCCCCACTCTCGTCTGACCACCTAAACGGAGCACCTTTCTGGGTCAATTTGGTCAGGGGCGAAGCAATAGAAGAAAACCCCTCCACAAAGCGACGGTAATATCCCGCCAAACTAAGGAAGCTCCTAATTTCCGTAGTTGAGGACGGTCTGGGCCAACTCTGCACCGCCTCTATATTCTTCGGATCAACTTGAATACCTTCACTGGACACCACGTGCCCCAAGAAAGCTACTGAGCCAAGCCAGAACTCACACTTGGAGAACTTTGCATAAAGCTTCTCCGCCCTCAATCTCTGTAAAACAACTCTCAAATGCTGAGCGTGCTCCTCCTGGCTACGATAATATACCAGGATGTCATCAATGAACACAATAACAAAAGAACCCAAGTACGGCTGAAACACGCTGTTCATCAAATGCATGAATGCTACTGGGGAATTGGTCAGCCCATAAGACATCACCATAAACTCATACTGACCATAACGAGTCCTGAAAGCTGTCTTGGGAATATCAGAATCCCGAATCTTTAGCTGATGATACGCGGATCTCAAATCAATCTTAGAGAACACTCTAGCCCCCTGAAGCTGGTCAAAAAAATCATCAATACGAGGCAAGGGATACTTATTCTTGACTGTAACCATTCAACTGCCTGTAGTCAATACACATTCTCATGGAACCATCTTTCTTCTTTACAAATAACACCGGTGCACCCCAAGGTGACACACTAGGCCGAATGAACCCTTTATCTAGGAGTTCCTGAAGCTGTTTTTTCAATTCCTTTAACTCCACTGGTGCCATACGATACAGTGGAGTAGAAATAGGCTGAGTGCCTGGCACCAAATCGATACCAAAATCAATATCCCTATCAGGTGGCATGCCTAGCAGGTCAGCAGGAAACACGTCCAAAAAATCACGGACCACAGGATCAGAATCAATAGTGGGAGTCTCAGCACTGACGTCCCTCACAAAAGCCAAATACGATAAAAATCCCTTTTCTACCATATGCTGGGCCTTTAGGTAAGAAATCACCCTACTAGGCACTTCTCAATAGAACCTCTCCACTCAACCTTCGGAAATCCTGGCATCGCTAAGGTCACAGTCTTAGCGTGACAATCCAGAACAACATGACACAGAGATAGCCAATCCATGCATAATATCACGTAAAAGTCAACCATGCTAAGCAATAACAGATCCACTCGGGTCCCCAGACCCCCAATAGATATCACACACGACCGGTACACACGGTCTACAACAATAGTATCGCCCACCGGGGTCGACACATGAACAGATGTAACTAGGGACTCACAGGGCATATCCAGAAAATGAGAAAAAAATGATGAAACATAAGAATACGTGCAACCTGGATCAAATAAGACCGAAGCATCTCGGTGACATACTGTAACAATACTTGTAATCACTGCATCTGAGGCCATAGCATCTGGTCTGGCTGGAAGTGCATAAAATCGATCCTGACCTCCACTGCTCGAACTCCCTGCGGTACTACAGTACATACTTCTCCAAGAAAAGAATGGAGAACTGATGCAGGTAAGGGGCGCTTCATCAACAGGTCTACGCCTCTCATAGGCCTCCTACCATGCGAGTGGAGCTCCTGAGAACTGGAAGGTTGTAAATGGGACCCCACTGGCCTCCTATATCCCTGCTGTGCGAAGAATCCTCTAACACTTGTATAAGAAGCCTTGGGAATCCTCTCCCTCAATACCACAGAAATTCGGAGGCTGAAGTCTACTAAACCTCTCCAACCTGCGCTGCTCATCGTCTTCCAAAGCTGGGACCACAAAGTCCTGGGCTGGGGCAACCGGTTGTGCTGGAGCTACCCCCGGTGTCTGAAGCCCCTGCGTAACCTGCTCAGGTGTCCGGACAGCTGGAGTCTGAATGCCTCCCCCGACCTGAGAAGTAGCGTCAGTAGTAGATATAGCGACTGCCTTTGCAAGACTGGTGCACATCGTCAAAATCTGAGCTAGGGTATCCTGAAGACCCGAAATCACAATAGGCACTGCCGGTGCCTGAGCTGGTCCTGCTGGAACATCTGCGGCGGGGACCTGATCCTCAAAAATATGAGGGTCCATAGGTACTGCCCCGACTGCACCCATCCTTCTGCCACGGCCTCGACCGCGACCTCGACCTCTCGCTGGTCTAGCTGGTGTCTGGTCACCTGATCGGTATTGCGAGTCCTTCACCATCTGTGAGAGAATGAAAACAACATAAGTTTAGTTCTAGGAATCAACAGATTTGCACGATAGAATTCAAGAATGAGAGATTTTTTTTCCTAAGGGTTCTGTAGCCTCTCGAAGATAAGTACAGACGTCTTCGTACCGATCCGCAAGACACTACTAAACCTGCTCATGACTGGCGAGACCTATTTAACCTAGAGCTCTGATACCAACTTGTCACGACCCTAAATACCTATTCGTGATAGCGCCTATCGTGAAATCAGGCAAGCCACACATTTCATCGCTAAAATTTATTTTCAAGAAAAATCATTATAGTTACAACAAGATCTCGTTTTTATAAAAGCATTTAATGGTTTAACATCACTGATAACATAAAAAAAAGAAAACCCGAACACAAATCTAGTGTCGTCGAGTCATGAGTACTACATCAAAATATCAAAATACAGAGCCGACACAAAGTTGTCTGAAATAAGTAAATATGACAGGTGGATAGGGAAGGAGATAATCGAGGCTGCGATCGCCAACTGCTACCTGGATGCCTCCCAAGGAACTCTGACCGCAGCTCAACAACCACTACTGGGTCCCGCTGTACCTGGATCTGCAGACAAGGTGCATGGGGTAACGTGAGTACACCAACTCAAAAGTAATGAACCCAAACTACGGGTTGAGCGGTAGTGACGGACTAAGCCTCAATAATTGTAATGAAAACAGTACACAGAATTTAGGCATGTTCACAGTTTTAACAGATAATGAAAACAGAATATGACCGATATGATAAGTAACCCAGGTATATCTCAGTACTCTACATGCCAATATATCAACAGTGTGGCTCTCACAACTCTCACATCGAGGTCCACTTAGTACTGTACATGGCTCTCAGGCCTAGGGAAGATCCATCCCGGATAGTACACAAACACCGGTGACCGTAGTCACTCAATACTGAGGAAAAAGGCCGATCCATCCCCACGGAGAAGAACCATCTCCGGAACACAACACTCAGTTAAGATCCATGTTTAGGGACGATCCATCCTTCACATATCATCAAATTCAGACAAGATCCATGCCTAGAGAAGATTCATCCCTCAATATCAATGCGCTCACTGGGGGTGTAAAGACTCCGGAGGGGCTCCTATTGGCCCAAACGCTATATCAAGCCAACGAAGGTATGATTAGAGTATCGCTGCGATGTGCACTGCGATCTCATAACTGTCTCAATAACAGGCTCTCGGCCTCACTCAGTCATTACTCCCCAGTCTCGCTCACATGGGCTCACATATGCATTAACTAGCCCGAAACAATGATAAATATATAAAATCAACAATTACCGAGACTTAGGCATGAAATGATATGCTGTGACAGGGCTGAGTATACCAAATCAAATATTCACATAAGGAGACAACAATATACGACCACTCGGGTCTCAGCATTTTCGGCGTGAAGACCTAGAATTTGAATTAGTATGATTTCTAGCATGTTCACATTAACCACATCAATAAAAGTGCAGATATCTATCCGAAATAGCTACTAGACGGTGCCATGGGATGAGCCCAGCCACAAATCACTCGGTGCACGCCCGTCACTTGGCATGTGCGTCACCTAAATTATAATCATATAGCATATAGTTCGGGGTTTCGAACACTTAGAACCAAGTTCGGAAACGTTACTTACCTCAAAACCGGCTAAATCCTAGACCTCAATGCCTTTGCCTCTAGACTCAGCCTCCGATTGCTCCAAACCTACGAAAATTCAGATTTATATGATTAATATTTACCAAGGAACGAAACCCACTCGAAAATTATCAAATTCAACCAAAAATCCTGAAATTGGCCAAACCCGACCTCCTGGTCCACGTCTCGAAATTCGATAAAAATCACATCACAAGAGTCCTCATCCTCCCACGAGTCTATACATACCAAGAACATCAAACTCGGACCTCAAATGACCCCTCAAATCCCCAATTAAAGGTCTCTAGTTACAAGTCCTAATTCCCCAATTTTTGTCACTAATTTCCATAATTTTTCACCCCAATCAGTCAATTAATCACATATAAACGAGTTTTAAGTCCAAAAGTCTTACCTCCACGAATAACCCTCGAGTTTCCTCTTCAAAACCCTCCAAAAAGCTTCAAACTCGAATAAAAATGGTGAAAAAATGACCAAAATTCGCTAAGGCTCCTATTTATATGCTCTGCCCAGCGATGACCGCATCTGTGGCTAATTTATCGCACCTGCAGACCCGCACTTGCAATCCCAGGTGTGCACCTACGGACCCGCACCTGCGGTCCCAGGTGCGCACCTACACAAAATCACTTAAAGGTCCAAATCCGCACCTGCAACTCACCTACCGCACCTGCGACTCCGCAGGTGCGATCAATCCTCCTCATCTCCGGTTTTCCTCCCCTTAGCCATTTCTGCTTCTGCGATCCCTCGTCCGCTTCTGTGGACTCACACCTGCGGTCCCCTATCCGCAGGTGTGGAAAAACCCGAAGGCTTCACACCAGCAGTTCCAAAATGCCAACAACCATGCCGATAACCATCCAAACTCATCCTGAGGATCTCGGGACCTCAACCAAAAGTACCAACAAGTCATAAATGATCATTCGGACTTATTCGAACCCTCGGAACACCCAAAATAACACCGAACATCAAATGAACCCATGATTCAAGCTTAAGGATTTTCAACTTTCCAAAAATCAAACGATGCCGAAACTAATCAAAACTCGTCCGAATGACCTGAAAATATTCACACACATCCAAAATGACGCTATGAACATGTTCCAACTTTGAAAATCCATTTCGACCCCGATAACTACTTTTCAACTGCCGACCGGAAATTGCCAAAAACTCAATTTCGCCACTTCAAGCCTAATTCTACTCCGGACCTCTAAACCACATTAAGAACACACTCCTAAGTCCCAAATCACCTAATGAAGCTATCCGAGCCCTAAAATCTACATTTTGAGGTCCTTTACCTAATAGTCAACTTTCGGTTGACTTTTCCAACCATAAGGACAACTTAAGAGACTAAGTGTCTCATTTCCCACTACGAACACTCCTGACCCGAACCAACCGACGCAACACATCGTAAATAGGCTAAGCAATACATGAAAAAGCAGAAACAGGGGAAACAGGGAAAATCTCACGAAACGACCAGCCAAATTGTTACAAGTCCCCATATCAATCTCTCGGGCCATAGTGACCTAGAAACTAAGTGAAAGACCGTAATAAACCTCCACACTCTCTCTACATCGGTGGGGAGGATCTTAAGTTTAGCGAGACAACTCAGAGAATATTGCCTCCTAAATTGTCACAGACATCTGACCCTACTGGAGCTGCTCGAACTGACCCCGTAACTCTTCCCTCTGAGAGGGTGGGATATATCTCTCCAGAAAGAAATGTGTGAACTAGTCCCAAGTCAAGGGAGGAGAACTTGCTAGTCTGCTGAGAAGATAGGACTGCCATCATCTACGGGCCCGTCCCTCCAGATGAAATATGGTAAAGTCCACCCCGTGAGACTCCAATACTCTTATGTTATGCAGTCTGTCCCTGCAACGATCAATAAAGTCCTGGGGTCCTCATGTCGCTCACCTCCAAAGGCGGGAGGATGTAGCTTGGTCCACCAACCCAATACCTTCTATGGATCGCTGGTCATGACTGGTCTGTGCTCTGGTATAGCCGCTGACACTAGTTGAGCCCCGCCCGCAAGTAGTGGACCCAGGGTATGATATACGGTAGCAGCATGCCCTGCAGCCTGAGAGGTATGGGTTTGTGCTCCCACTCCCGCCTGTGATATGGCTGGGTCCGCTGGAAATAAACCAGCCTGCATCATAGAGTCTATGAACTGCAACATACGGCCCATGACCTCCTGAAATCCTGGTGCGAACATGAAAATAGCTTGGGTTGACCCTCTTAATGAAGATCGATCTGGCAGAGGAGAAGTAGATCCATTCAAGTCCAAATAATCGGACGAGAATAAAGATAGAGTCCCGTTCTACATGTCAATACCGGCAACAATGAAATTTATAGTAAGAGGAAAATCCGCTGATAAAAATCGTTGTTTTAGACAATGCATATGTAGAAAGCTTATTTGGTTCTAGTAGTTACTTTACTAGATTTTTCTTTTTTTTTCTTTCTATAGTGTTGATTTTGACGATTGGATCTCTCTATGAACGGAAAAGGGGTGCTTCGGATCGGGAGTAACCACTGGGGCCAGCTCAGTTGTAGGTACCTCGCCCTACTCCTTAATAATAGGATCCTCTACTGGATCCTCTGGTGGCACAACACGAGCAACTCTAGGATGCCCTCATCCTCTGGAAGGAGCTGGAGCCCTCCCTCGGCCTCTAGCAATAGGAAGAGCAGCTCCCCCTCCGTCGGGTACATCTCCCGCGTGCGTTCTCACCATATGTGAGAGAATAAGAGACAAATACTTAGAACAACATCAACTGCACGATAGGAGATGAAAAAAGAAAAGTTTCCTAACATCCTATAGCCTCTCGAAGATAAGTACGGACGTTTCTGCACTGATCCGCAAGACTCTGTTAGACTCGGTCATGACTAGTGAGACCTATGTCAACCTGGCTCTGATATCAAGCTGTCACGATCCAATTTCCACTTTAGGTCGTGATGGCGCCCAATGTCGCCATAGGCAAGCCAACGGTGAACTATCCATGTAATTGTTCATTTTTAATATTTTTAAGGTTATTGATTTTATTTAATAAGAGAATGATTAATATGTGATTGTAATAATGCAAAGCATGAAATAAAAAAAATAATGAAGTAGTGAATTTAATAATAAAAAACCATGAAATATCTACTAGAATCTCCCAAGACTCAGTGACACAAGCGCACGAGCAAATTAGTAGAATATACAAAACCTCCTATACTACTATCTGCAGTAAGATAGTCTAAAGAATAAATGCAACAAGAAGAAACTCCAGCGCTGCAGAGCGGGTATATAGAGCAGCTCACTACTAAGTCTCCTGGTAGCGTGGATACGCGCCTGAATAGCCGCCAGATGCACCTGCCTCAAATCCTGCACGATTAGTACAAAAGTGTAGAATGAGTACATAAATAACATATACTCAGTAAGTACCTAGTCTAACCTCTAAGAAGTAGTGACGAGGGGTCGACATCGACACTTACTAAGGGTCAATAAATAAAGTGCAGAAATTATAAATAGGAATGGAATACATCAGTAATAACGAAATAATGAACAATAAGTAAGTGGTTCTTTAACTAAATATCAATTAAAAATCTCCAACTATCACACACTAATTTAACCAAATAAGAGTCATCAAATAATTATAAACTCATAAGTCATGGAAGAAATATCAAGTATAATCGGATTCCGAGCAATATCACGCACGATTTATGCCGAGGCCATATGGCCAGATCCGGAATAATGTATACACTGCTAAGGGTCGACCAGTGCAAACCATAGATGCATCTATTATACTTCCAAGATGTTCGGCTCGATCCACAGTAAGAGAGAATACTCTCCGGACTTCGATTAACGACTACTACATAAGAATAATACCCAAGGAAGGTATAATTTCCACTATCAGTCAAGTAACTCGCCAAAACTCAAAGTAGTGAAGCTCGGTCTTTACAAATCCTTTATCTAATTTCATATATAATTTAAGTAATTAAACTAATAAGTTGGGTACAAATAATACAAGTTATACATGGTGGAGTCTTAAAACTACCTGGTCATAAACATGACTTTTAGCTACATGGGGACTCTCATCACATCGTGCGCACGTAGCACCCACAATTATTAGCAAATAATCATTTATAACACCTACAGGAAAAATTCCTTCTTACAAGGTTAGGCAAGGGACCTACCTCGTTTCCAAGTCTTCTTCCCGGTCCACAATTCACACTAAAGCCTCAAATCGGTACCACGCAATCTTAAACTATCAAAATATTGTATAAACTAATCAATATATGCTCAAAAGTTTATAATTTAAGTATTAGGGTAATTACCCAACCTAAATTGGAAGATTCCTAAAATTCACCTTCGGGCCACGAGTCTTGATTCCTGATATTTTTGTAAATAAAAGTTACCCATAATCTCACAAACACAAATATATAATTTATAGTTAATCTATAATAATTTTTGTGGTCGAATTTAATTTTTATCAAAACCTAGGTTTTTCGGCTAAATTCTATAATTTCCACAATTTATATGTTAAAATATACCCAAAATCAATGTATTAAACTCACATTAAGTAATAATTACTTACCTTACAATGATAGGTGAAAACCCTCTCTCCAAGAGTGGCACGACCCGACGAGGGTCCTGACCGGCGCTAAGTGGGTCTAAGACCACTAAGCAAGCCTAACTCTTTCTGTTTCATGTAAAAAAAATCCGACAGAGTCTCCTCTTTACCGGTAGCAATCCAAAACTATAAACCTGTCAGCAAACCCCAACTCGACACACCGTAACTTCAATAATGACACATTAGAATGAGCGAAACACAGTTCAAGTCTGGTGAATCATATATAAAGGAAAAGACAAGTAGCAACTCAACAGAAATGACCTCTTTCACACCAGGTTTTAGCCAATAACCTCCACGAGGTACCGAACCTCAGAATATTAACATTTTTTCACGGGTCCCCATTCCGGAACCCTAAACACTTGGTATCCTGTGCCCTTATTATAAATTTATGACCACACTGATGACTCGCGTGACAATAAAGCCATTCTCGCATAGAATGCAAGTAAACAAGAGTGTGCATCAATACTCAACAATATCAAGATCCATCCTCTTAACCGATAAGAGTGATTAACTACGTGTATGCTTGTGCAAGTTTTCTAACATAGTTCATGTCAGCTGGTAAGTATAGAGAAAATGGAAAGCACGTAAAAAGTCTTCCCACAATTTTCCACAAGATAATACTCACACAGGTAAGTACGCCATGCTACAAATATCAACAACAAGAATGCCCCATGCCATTACAAGTCATCACAAATCAATCCCTGACATATCCCACCTTGTCTCGCCACATGCACAATTAATAAAGTACATGTCCGCTTTGTCTCGTCAAACGTGCATAATAATGTTCCCACCTTGTCTCGCCACATGCGCAACCCACATATTTAGCCCGCCTTGTCACGCCGCATGTGCAAATATCAACAGTAACAGTAGCATGACTGAAACCTTGTGCAACACAATAACACCTGCACGGTAGAAACCTCGTGCATCACAATAACAAACGCACGGAAGAAGCTCGTGCATCACAACCACAAGTACAACAACAACAATGACAATAATAAAAGAGTACGACAAGCAAATCAACTCAAGAACTTTCGATCATAAAGAAACGATAGAACTAGTTCATAAGGAATAACCACAATAGAGAATACTAGTTGTAATAAGAACAACTCAACAAGGGAGAAAAATATTACGTAACAATGGTTCCACAAAGTACAGTTCAATAACAAGGCAGATATCACGAGTCAATAATTCAAATTAAGGATAAGTCAACTATGATAAAGGATAACTAGCTTCATCTAGGATTTAGTACTCACGAAAGAGGTACAACAATTACAATTAAGGATAAGAAACGGAAAGGATAATCATGAAGGATCAATTACAAAAAAGATAATAATAATTTCTAATAAAGACAAGCACTAGGAAAAGATAGCATGACAATAGAAGAGGTAACAATCTTCAGTTAAGTCATAAGAGTCAAATAGGCGATAAGAGTGGATCATAAAGCAATTAATTCAAATTAAAGCAGGTAGATGTGCAACTAGTAATTAAGAAACTTAATCATAACAAAAGCAACTTCATACTCAGTGAATACAAGGACCTATGAACCCTAAAAGGTCAACTTTTCAAAAATAAGCCCGAGCACATACTCGTCACCTCACGTACACGGATTTCACATGATACATTTAGCATAGAAGATTCAAATCCTAAAGGGTAGTTCCCCCACGAAGTTAGCAAGATACTTACCTCAAAGCAGACACACCGATACTCTTAAATGAACTTCTCAGGTGAAATCACCTTCTGACGGCTCAAATCTAGCCAAAATAACTTCAAAGCATAAATAAAACTCATAAAAAACTATTCCGGATCATAAAGCCTCAATCTTTATCAAAATCCAAAAATCCATCAAAAAGTCGACCCCTGGGCCCGCACCTCGAAACCCGATAAATTTCACGAAACCCGAACATCCATTCCGATACTAGCTCAACTATACTAAAATTATCAAATTCCTATACCATTTGGTCCTTCAAATTATCATTTTTCATGTTGAAAGTTTTCTTCAAAATTCCCATTTTCCTCACTCAAGAACATTAATTAAATGACAAAAATAAAGATAAAATCATGGAATATAATAAATTCTAGGTGAAGAACACTTACACATCGATTTTCTTGAAAAACCCATACAGAATCACTCAAAACCGAGCTCTAGAACTCCAAAAAAGGTGAAAATGGCTAACCCTCGGAATGGAGAACTATATATTCTGACCAGGCATCAAAGCATCGCGAACACGGAAGACTGATCGCGTTCGCGAAGAAGAAAACTGAAGACTGCAAAGATGTGCTTCGCGAACATGGAGAGGAAAAATCTGATGGCCCACGACTAAATAGTACGCGAACTCGAAGAATGGAATGGCACACCTTCGCGAACGCAAGCGGAAGTATGCGAACGCGAAGAATGGAGGTGCAGAACTTCGCGAACGCGAGAAGAATATTGCGAAAGCGAAGAGGACATATTCATCCTCCAAAATAGCACTATGCAAACGCGAATACAAGGACGCGAACGCGATTAAGGAAACCAGATGACAAAATCAACAATCTAAAAATAGAAGGAAATGGCCCGTAGCCCATCCGAAACTCACTCGATAGCCCCTGGGACCTCGTCTAAACATACAAAAAAGTTCAATAACCTAATACGGACTCGCTCAAGGTATCAAATCACATCAAACAATGTCGCAACTACGAATCGCACCATGAATCGAACTTATGAACTTTCAAATCTTCCAGCTTCTAAAACCTGCGCCGAAACCTATCAAATCAACCCAGAATGACGTCAAATTTTGCAGCCAACTCCCAAATGACACAACACAACTGTTCCAACTCTCGGAATTGTATTTCGACCCCGATATCACCAAAGTCAACTATTGGTCAAACTTCTCCACCTTCCAAACTTCAATTTTTCCAACTTCCGCCGAAATGCTTCAAATTACCCTACGGACTTCCAAATCCAAATCCGGATGCATTCCTAAGTCCAAAATGACCATGCGAAGCTGTTGAAATCCTCCAAAATCCATTCCGGAGCCGTTTAGACAAAAGTCAAATTCTGATCAATTCTTAGCGCTTAAGCTTCCAAAACTAGAATCCTTCTTCCGATTTGACTCCGAATCATGCGGTAACTGAACTCGACCATGCTCGCAAGTCAAGACACATAATAAAAAGCTGCTCAATACCTTATACCGCTGAACGAGACTTAAATTCTCATAACGGCCAGCCGGGTTGTTACAAGTACACTGGTTCAACTAGTAATGATTCCCCAACTGGTGTAACAACTACAAAAGGGTCTGACAACAACTATGGAGGCCTGTTAAACCTCATAGAAAAATATGGGGACACAAAGGAATGGGTAGATCCAGGGTCAATTAACGTAATCGCATCAAAATGAACACTCTGAAAGTATTCCTAGGGCATCGTATTATGTGTTACATCCTACGATATCAGAAGAATATTCCAATATAAAGTCATTTAATGTAGTAACATCAAGTGGATACACTAAGAGCGTACCTGTGACGACTGCATTAGATGCATGCGCATCCTGTCAGGTAAAGGCAAACACTCGGATTGACCTTTCTTGGCAACTCTTGATCCTCTACTTCTGGGGCCCTGGCTTCCAGCGCCTCTACGTGCTAACCCTAAATCGCAGAGCTAGCTGGTGTGGCATTCGTTGGTGCTGACGCCTGGCTAAATCCTTTTTTATAGCATGGGCAATCTCTCTTGTAATGTCCCATCTGACCACAGCGAAGGCACGCACCAATTTCTCTCAAACACTAGCCTGAATGAACATTATGACAACTAGGACAAGTAGATATAGTGCGGTTGGTATGCCCAAGTGTCGGTACTAGACCTCTAGGATTCTGTCTCGAGGCAGAAGCACTGATAGATGACTGGACAATCGGTGATGCTCCTATTTATGCAGTCCTTGGATGGCTTTGTGATCCTATGTCTCGACTAGTACCAATACCCCCTCCAAAGGATCCTGTGGTCTTTGTCCTCTTATTTTGGGCTTTTAGTTGCCTTCTCTTCAATCCACCGAGCCTCTACCTCTCTTGCAACATCCACTGCCTGTGTGTAAATTATGTCATTCTTAGTAAAATGTGATTCCAATGGTTTGAACAATGGATCGACTAGACCTCGTATGAACCTCTTAGTCCGCATAACATCATCATCCACTAGACGTGGTGCATATCGAGATAAACGAGTGAACTAAATTTTATACTCATTCACTGACATATCTAAGGTCTGCTTCAACCCCTCAAATTGAGCTACCAAAGCATCAACACAGCTCATAGGCAAGAATCACTCAATAAAGGCAGTACAAAATTCATTCCAAGTTAAGAGACGTGAGCCAATTGGTGAGCCTGCCGTAAACGATTTAAACCATTCTTCGGCAACATCCTGCAAATAATAGGCAACCAACGCAACTGACCTTGTGCTAGAACATTCAAGCGCATCCAATTCTTTTTGAATTCCATCCAAGAATAGCTGTGGGTCCTCGGTCTCGCTAGCCCCTATAAACACGGGAGGCTTCAGCTCTAAAAACTCCTGAATTAATTTCCCAAGTGGCTATTCATTCTGATTGTGGATGTCACCCCTTTCAGACATTGCAATAACCCTCGATTATGTCTAGACGTTCTGTAGCAAATTTTCCATGGCTTGATTCAACATCATCGCTATCACATCAGTAGTACCACTACCTTGAGGTTGTGAGAGTGGTATCACCTCGTCTTCACTGATCGGGTGGAAAGCCTATCTAACAGGCATGCCTCAACCTCTCTATTGACCCCAACATGAGTTTGATGGAAGCATAATTCTATATGACATAGCATGTGGTACCTCGCGCTTATTTATTTGTCTGGTCTCAATATTAGCCTAGTGTGCCTTTGCCATCTATAATCATAAAAATGTTGTTAGTATACATACTTTGCTCTAGATCGCATACATTACTCTTTTAAGATTCAATAAAGAATAAGAAAGGCAAGTCTTAATCGGTTTCCACCGAGCCCCGATCATGCATACGGTGCACAACATATACCCAATTAAGCCTCTAGTAAAACCGTTGCTCCTTAAGTCATATCCTAAATCTAAAGCTATGATACCAACTTTGCCATGACCCGATGAGGGTCTTGAAGGTGCTAAGTGGGTTTAAGACCAATAAGCAAGCCTAACTCTTTTTATTTCATGTCAAAAAAAAAATGCGGCAGAGTCTCCTCTGTATCGGTAGCAATCCAAAACTTTAAACCTGTCAGCAAACCCAAACTCAACACACCATAACTTCAATAACACTAAACTACAAATTATAAAAATATCAAGAACACCAAGACACATGGTTCAACATCAGCTTTACATGTCTCAAGCTACCCTATTACTACGCAAGCCAAAATATAAGCCCAAGACCGAGTTAAGGAGCAGAACTCTAGGATTTAAACCAACAACATGCCAAAGTAGTGTAAGCAAAATGACAACCCGCGCGAAGAAAGTGCGAGACTTACGGGATCCCCGGTCAGCTCTGTCAATCACTATATCTGAGTCGAAGTGTCAGCTTCAGCTATAGTATTTGTGGTGTGGAAAAAAAAAAAAGAAACACGGTCAGTCACACCGACTGAGGGAGTAATAACGTCAACCATAGAAACTATTTGAAACAAAAATATATCAGAAATCATGTATCTCGTAAGATCTTAAACAATAATTTATTAACCCAACATAATAATTCATATATGAAATGATAAATCAAGGGAGGGAAAACATGCTCATAATTCTATATTTTTCTATAATCTCTTTAAAATGAGAGATACTTAAGCCAAAGTCGATATACTTTCTGACACTATGGTCTACCATGGCCGTCTGACAACCCCGTCAGCTAGGTTCCCTTCTAGAGGGTATAAGTATGATATACACCGGTCTATCATACAAGGTGCACTAGATCTAACGATACCGACGTTAGATAATGGCGATTTGGCCAAGTTGATTCTCAAAACCATTGCCTTCATAGCATAATATAGTTTTACACTTCTTCTATCAAAAATTAAATCCAAATTAAGGAGAATAAATCATAAATAAACTAACTCCAAATCATATTAATTGTAATAGAACTCATGTATTAAAGCGTCATTTGGCATATATCAACATACCGAATTACACTGTTGCTTGTCCATATGCAAGTAAACAAGCTTTTGTCAAAATATTTTTGATGCAAGAAACTAGTTTCAAATATGATATAGTTGAAAATCAACTATGGAAGAGTCATTACTCACAGTACTGTTGCCGGACAACTCTAACTTGCTTCCAATAATCGCTTCGTCAAATATCAACTATCTAAAATACAATACAAGGTTTGATTAATTATGCTTAAACCTACGAAATTACATATATCTAGTGATAAAAACTTATAATCTTTTATTCCCACCTCAACAATTGCACCAAAGCACTTCTCTATACAAATAGTTTGAGTGGCAACTCTAGCCTTCCTACCTAAACTTTTGTTCTAGAAAAATTCAACATCCGTTAATAGTAAGTTATAAAAGTTGTGCTTCATACTCAGGCTCTCAAAAAAATAAAGTATTCATCCCAAACAACATTTATGTGATGCATCAAAATAGAATAATAGAGACTAAGTTATGTAGTAAATATGTATAAACATGACTGAGTGTATATTTTCAATCGAAAACAATGAGAAGACAGCAAGAAAAGACCTCTAAGGGTCCAAACAACACTGACATAAGGCCTAAACATGACATCCAACCTGATTTGTAGAAATTCTTTTTGAAACACGTAACAAGCATGTAGTTTCAACAAAATATTCAACTTTACAGTTGATACGGGATGGACCAAGTCACAATCCCTAATGGTGCATGCCCACACGCCTGTCACCTAGCATGTGTGCCACCTCCAAATAGCAAAATCATACAAAAATCCGGGGTTTCATACCCTCAGGACCAGATTTACAATCATTACTTACCTCAAACCGATAAAATTTCTACTCCGCGATGCTCTTGCCCCTCAATTAGGCTTCCAAATGCTCCGAATCTATTCACAACCAGAACAATACCATTATTATACGCTAAAGAAATGGATTCCACAAAAAAACTACCAAATTAGACCCCAAATCCAAAATCGGCTCTAACCGGCCACCCGGGCACACATCTCGAAGTTCAACAAAAGTTACAAAACTTGAAAGCCCATTCACTCACGTGTACATACATACAAAGTTCATCAAAATCTGACACCGTTTGGTCCCTCAAATCCTCACATCAAACTCTCCAAAATCCGAAGCCCTAACCTCTCATTTTCACCCCTAATTTCATCTAATTAAATGATAATACAATGGGAAAACACCATAGATAGGAGTATTAGAGCTCAAGAAACTTACCTCACTAAAAACCCTTGAATATCCCTTCAAAATCACTCCAAAAGATCCAAAAACCGACTTGAAAATGAACCAAAATTCACGTAGTCTCCTTTTTATACTTTCTACCCAGGCCTTTCGCACCTGCAGCTGATTATGCGCACCTACGGTGCCGCATCTGCGCAAAAACATCCGCACCTATGGAAACCACTAAAGTCCTTCATGTTCGCACCTGCACCCCAGGTTCCGCACCTGCGGGCGCACACCTGCACACATCCTTCCATTTCTGCGGAACTGGCCATTCTCCGTTCTTCCGCATCTGTGCCCAGGTCTCGCACCTATGAGCTCGCCGATATGACCTCTCCTACGCACCTGTGAGCCCAGCCTGCCTCAGCACTATCCACACCTACAAAATCCCACGCGCACCTGCCTCGCACCTGTGGCTCTCTTTTCTGCAGGTGAGGAATACACCAGCAACCTCAAACACCAGCATAATGAGTTATCTCTCAACACCAACAATTGATCCTTTAACCACCCGAAACACACCCGAGGCCCTCGGGACCTCAACCAACCATACCAACAAGTCATATATCAACATACGAACTTAGTCGCACCTTCGAATCACTCAAAACAACATCAAAACACCAAATTACCCTCGGATTCAAGCCTAAGAACTTCTAAACTTCCAAATTCTGTAAACGACGCCGAAACCTACCAAACCACGTCCCGATGACCTCAAATTTTTCACACACGTCACAAATAACACTACAAACCTAATCCAACTTCCGAAATTCCATTCCGACCCCGACTAATTTTCCACTGTCGAACAAAATCACCAAATTTCCAATTTTCGCCAATTCAAGCCTAATTCCACTACGGACCTCCAAATCACATTTTGGACGCGCTCCTAGTTCCAAAATAACCTAACGGAGCTAACGAAACCATCAAAATTTGAATCCAAGACCGTTTACACATAAGTCAATATCCGGTTGACTTTTTACAACTTAAGCTTATCCAAAGAGACTAAGTGACTCAATTCACTCTGAAACCACTCTGGACCCGAACCACCTAACCCGATACGATAAAGTACAGTTGTAAAGAACACAAGAAGTAGAAACGGGGGAAGCGGGGCTATAACTCTCGAAATGATCGGCCAGGTCGTTACATCCTCCCCCTCTTAAACAAACGTTCGTCCTCGAACGGGTTTAGAAACATACTTGGAGTATCAAATACGTGTGGATATCTTCTCTGAATCTCCCGCTCGGTCTCCCAGGTGGCTTCCTCCACAGGCTGACCTCTCCACTGCACCTTCACTGAAGCTATGTCCTTTGACCTCAACTTTCGAACCCGCCGATCCAAAATGGCCACCGGCTCTACATTATAAGTCATATCACCCTCCAACTGAACCGTGCTAAAGTCCAATACATGGGACGGATCACCAACATACTTTTGGAGCATGGAAACATGAAATACCGGATGCACACTCGACAAGCTGGGTGGAAAGGCAAGCTTATAAGCCACCTCCCCTATCCTCTGAAGCACCTCAAAAGGCCCAATGAACCGAGGGCTCAACTTTCCCCTCTTCCCAAACCTCATAACACCCTTCACGGGTGATACCTTCAGCAAAACCTTCTCCCCAACCATAAAAGAGACATCACAGACCTTTCTATCCGTATAACTCTTCTGCCTAGACTGCGCCGTGCGAAGCCGCTCCTGAATCAATTTCACCTTATCCAATGCATCCTGAACCAAGTCTGTACCCAAGAGCCTAGCCTCACCAGACTCAAACCATCCTACCAGAGATCTACACCTCTTCCCATATAAAGCCTCATACAGAGCCATCTGAATACTCGACTGATAGCTGTTGTTGTATGCAAACTCCGCGAGTGGCAGAAACTGGTCCCATGAATCCCCAAAGTCAATGACACAAGCGCGCAACATGTCCTCCAATATCTGAATAGTGCGCTCGGACTGTCCGCCCATTTGAGGGTGAAAAGCTGTGCTCAACTCAACCTGAGTACCCAACTCTCGCTACACGACCCTCTAAAACTGCGATGTAAACTGAGTACCACTATCTGAAATGATGGAAACTAGGACACCATGCATGCGAACGATCTCTCGAATATAAATCTTAGCCAACCTCTATGAAGTATAAGTAGTACCAAAAGGAATGAAGTGCACGGACTTGGTCAGCCGATCCACAATAACCCAAATAGCGTCGAACTTCCTCGAAGTCAGTGGGAGCCCAAATACAAAGTCCATGGTGATCCGCTCCCACTTCCACTCCAGGATCTCTAGTCTCTGAAGCAAGCCACCCGGTCTCTAATGCCCATACTTAACATGTTGACAGTTCAGACATCGAGCTACAAACCAAACTATATCCGTCTTCATGCGTCTCCACCAATAGAGCTATCTCAAATCATGGTACATCTTCACGGCACCCGGATGGATGGAATACCGTGAGCTGTGGGCCTCCTCAAGAATCAACTCCCGAAGCACATCTACCTTAGGCACACATATCTGTCCCTGCATCCCCAACACGCCGTCATCACCAATAGTCGCATCCATAACATCACCTCGCCGGACCCTGTCCTGAAGAACAAGCAGATGGGGGTCATCATACTGACGCTCCCTGATACGGTCATAAAGAGAAGACCTGGAGACCACGCAAACCAACACCCAACTCGGTTCCAAAATATCCAATCTAACAAACTGGCCCCTAAGGCTTGAATATCCAATGCCAAGGGTCTCTCTGGTGCTGGAAGATATGCTAAACTCCCCAAACTCTCCGCCCGACGACTCAAAGAATTGGCCACCACATTGGCCTTCCCAGGATGGTATAAAATAGTGATATCATAGTCCTTAAGAAGCTCCAACCATCTCCGCTGACGCAAATTAAGATCCTTATGCTTAAATAGATGCTGCAGACTCCGATGATCAGTATAGATCTCACAATGAACCCTATACAAATAATGATGCCAAATCTTCAAGGTGTGGACAATGGATGCTAACTCAAGATCATGGACATGATATTTCTTCTCATGGGTCTTCAACTGGCGCGAAACATAGGCAATCACCCTACCCTCCTACATCATAACACATCCAATGCCTAACCTCGAGGCATCGTAATAAATAGTGTAAGAACCTGAAGCTGATGGCAGAACTAACACCGGAGCTGTGGTCAAGACAGTCTTGAGCTTCTAGAATCTCTCATCACACTCGTCCGACTACTTGAATGGAGCACCCTTTTGGGTCAATTTGGTCAAGGGCGATGCAATAGAAGAAAATCCCTCCATAAAGCGATGGTAATAACTATGCCAACTTTGCACCGCCTCTATCTTCTTGGGATCCACCTGAATACCCTCAGTGGACACCATGTGCCCCAAGAATGCTACTGAACTGAGCTAAAACTCACACTTGGAGAAGTTTTCATTAAGCTTCTCCTCCTTCAATATCTGTAATACAATCCTCAAATGATGAGCATTCTCCTCCTGGCTACGAGAGTACACCAGGATGTCATCAACGAATACAATAACGAAGGAGGCCAAATAGGGCTGGAATACACTGTTCATCAAATGCATGAACGCTCCTGGGGCATTGGCCAACCCAAAGGACATCACCAAGAACTCACAATGGCCATAACAGGTCCAGAAAGTTGTCTTAAGAATATCCAAATCCTGAATCTTCAGCTGGTGATAACCGGACCTCAAATCAATCTTGGAGAACACCCTCGCTCCCTGAAGCTGGTCAAATAAATCACCAATAAGAGGAAAAGGATATTTGTTCTTGACTGTGACCTTGTTCAACTGCCTGTAATCAATGCACATCCTCATGGAACCATCCTTCTACTTCACAAATAGAACTGGTGCACCCCAAGGTGACACACTAGGATGAATAAACCCCTTATCAAGAAGTTCATGAAGCTGTTATTTCACCTCCTTCAGCTCCTCCAGTGCCATACGATACGGTGGAATAGAAATGGGCTGAGTTCCCAACACCAAATCAACACCAAATTCAATATACCTGCCAGGCGACATGCCCAAGAGGTCTGTAGGAAACACATCTGGAAAATCACGTACCACCGGAGCAGAATCAATGGTAGGAGTCTCTGCACTAACATCCCTTACAAAAGCCAAATAAGATAGGCAACCCTTCTCAACTATACACTGAGCCTTCAAATATGAAATCACTCTACTTGGTACATAATCTATAGAACCGCTCCACTCAACCCTCGGAAATCCCAGCATAGCCAACGTCACGGTCTTAGCGTGACAATCTAGAACAACATGACATGGAGATAACCAATCCATATCCAATATCACATCAAAGTCAACCATACTGAGCAGAAAAAGGTCCACTCGGGTCTGCAGAACACCAATAGTCACCGCACATGACTGATACACGTGGTCCCAATAGTTTCGCCCGCAAGAGTCAATACATGAATAGATGAAACTAAAGACTCACATGGCATATCCAGAAAATGCGAAGAATATGAGGAAACATATGAGTACGTGGAACCAAGGTCAAATAATACCGCGACATCTCGGTGGCAGATTGAGACAATACCTGTAATCACGTCATCTGAAGCAATATCATCTGGTCCGGCTGGGAGTTCATAGAAACAGGCCTGATCACCACCTGATCAAGCTCCCCCTCTAGGGAGACCCCTAGCTGATTGACTTCCTCCCCTAGCTGGCTGGGAGGGTGGTGATGTAACTGGTACTGAAGTCGATAGATGACTCCTCTGCTGAGGCGGACCCCTATGTCGACGAGGAAACTGCCTCCATATATGCCCAAACTCCCCACACCAAAAAAAAAAACCCTGGTGATGGTGACGGGGACTGAAGGGAACCCCTAGCACCGGGATAACTGGTAGAAGAACCTGGCATAGAGGAGCCCTGAACTGATGGAGCACAGGACGAACTCTGGGTTGGGAGGGCATTGAATGATGAGTGGCCCTGATGAGAGATGTGAGAACAATGGCTCGATGATGCACCACGGTGAGCTGGGCGAGCGGACTGAGAATACCTGAATAGACGACCTCTACCGTGCTGGAACTGACCCCCATGAGGAGCACCATCGAATCCACCCTGTCCACGAGGCTTCTTGGCCTTCCTCTCAATCCTCTACTGACCATGAACCATCTCAATCTGTCGAGCAATGTCGACAACCTCATCAAAAGTATCACCAGACACTGTCTCTCTGGTCATAAGCAATCGAAGATGAAAATCGATGCCATCTATAAACCTCCTGATCCTCTCTCGGTCTGTGGGAACATACCAGATTGCATGACGTGACAACTCGGAGAACCACATCTCATACTATGTCACAGACATATCACCATGTTGAAGATGCTCAAACTGTCTGCGCAACCCCTCTCTACGAGGCTGGGGTACAAGCTTCTCCAGAAATATAACGGAGAACTGCTGCCAAGTAAGGGGTGCTGCGCCAACCGGCCTACGCCTCTTGTAAGCCTCCCACCAACTGAATGCAACCCCAGAGAACTGGAAGGTAGTGAATGAGACCCCACTGGTCTCCAGAAACCTGCTGTCCGGAGCATTCTCTGACACTTATCCAAGGCATTGGTACTGGGAAATTTTGGAAACATATCCAGCTTGTCTCATTCTGTGAAACATTTTCTCAGTATTATGAACATCACCTCTCTTTGTATATTGTTCCATAATAACCAAATAAAAAATAATCATTGGCCTCAACCGGTTCTGATCTACAGCTTTATGCAATATCGAATCTGTTTTTTTTCCACTTCTCCTGCTTCAACATAAAGTCTCACTAAGGCATCCCAACTCAATGGTCCAATTTGGCAACCACTCTGAGACGTACGCTTCACAAGATCCTTTCCTTTGGAAAACATCTTATGACTCGCATAAATTCTCAATAAAACTGAATAATGCTTTGACGAGAGTGTTGCCCCTTTTGCTACCATCTTATCAAAGACTGCTTCCGCCTCCTTAATATTATGCAGTTTTCCCTAAGCTTCAACATCAGCCGCACATTCATCTAGCCGAGGATTTGACTCACAAACTTGCCAGATTCTACCAACTTTGTCGGCCCTGCCAAGAGTTGCATAAACTTTATATCTCCTCCTTCCATCTTTTTTAAGACATTCTCGGCCTTTTCGTTAAGACCGCCTGAGACATAATGCTTTGCCAAGATGCTCTTTATATTGATATCAAGTTCTGTCCCTTCAGTCTTCATGGTCTCAACAATTTGCTCCATTCCAGATATGTCATTGCATTGCCCCTTAGCATCTATCAATGTTTTGTAAGTAAAAAAGGGATGGCTTCACATTTTCCTTCTTCATTAGTAAGAGAACATCTCCAATCTTCTTTTATCAGTCTTCTTATATAAAAGGAGCAACTGATTGTTGTTGATACCCAATTTTTTCTATATTATTTTAAAATATATATATATCTTCAAAACAATGCATGAGCATCAATTAATATTTTTTCATAAATTCTGTATTTTTAAGGATTTTTTAATTAATTTATCCCAGTATTTTTATTTTTTATAAGTAATTGCTAACTGCATCACAAATGGTTTTATAATAATTTTATTGCTTAATTTTATCATTTATATTTATACTATGCTTTAATTATTTCATGAATAGCCACATTTACATTTTTAGGGTTATAATTGCAATAACTTTGCAATAATAGCCCATGTGTGCATAATTATCTTATTTCACAAGAAAATGATATTTTGTTATTTTTATAATATTAAATAATTATTTTAAATCATTTTTTATACATTAATGGCAGTTTTATCATTTATTAGCTATTTTATAAATTATTTTATCAAATTAATAGGGTATTTAACAAACAACCTCTTTT
The DNA here is from genome assembly GCA_005239525.1 of Nicotiana knightiana. Classification (NCBI taxonomy): domain Eukaryota; kingdom Viridiplantae; phylum Streptophyta; class Magnoliopsida; order Solanales; family Solanaceae; genus Nicotiana; species Nicotiana knightiana. The sequence continues at coordinate 11,311 of ML422789.1, read as the reverse complement.
AATTTGGCTTAATTTCGGACCTAGCCCAAAATATTACCCCCAACCTAATTAAAAGCATAGCCCAATACCCTGACCCAATTTTTAAACCCGCCCAACCCCTTAGATCTAATCCTGGTCGTTGATCTCAAAAGATCAATGGTCCAGGATCATTTTCCTTTATTAATTACACCAAACGACCCCATACCATAGTCATTTTCCCAACACCGCCGCCCCTGTTTCCCTCTTTCTCTGTTCTCTCCCAAATTCTCTCTAACCCTAGCCTGCCGCCACCGGAAACCCTTCAATCCATGGGTTTTCCCTTTGATTTTAGGCCCTAGCCGGCCTCCTATCTTCACTGGTTGTTCGGTTTTGTTGTTATTTGAAGGGTTCTCGAAGAGATTCAACTCATATTCGGTCTAAACCTTTCATTTTCTCGATGAACCTGCCTAGGTTCATATCCGTGTTTGGGAGTATTACTATCTTCATGTCTATGGCTTAAATCTCTGGTTCCAAACCAGATATTTTTCTCACCTCTATAATTTTTAAAACCCTAGTCTCTTACTATTCGAGTCGGTTCAGATCTCTATAGATCTGAGATGTTTTTGAGTTTAGCTGATATTTCTCTTCAAATATCTTCTATTTTTTCTTATTATTAACCAATTTTTTGTTTTCTCTAAAGCTAGGTTTTCATCTTTAAGTTTCTGCAAAAAGTCTAAATTTTTTAAATGTTTAACTCTGGTTCTCTTTATTTATTCGACTGATTTTCATGTCTATGTTGTAATCCCCAGGGTTTCTAATTACTTCACTACTTGTTCTGATATTTGCCCGTTATTATTTGTCCTGTCAATTAACAGAGGATAACTGATTTTATTCGCCTAATTAGGGTTCGAAATTATATTTTTCTGTTAAGATTGGTTTTCTTTTTGATTTTTACTTATTTTTCCTTATTCGTGACTCATAATTGGTACTACTTTCCTTAATTATGTTACTAGCCTAATTTATTGGATTTGATTGTTTTAACCGGCCCTAAATGGTCTCTAATTTATTTGTTTACCTTATTAAACCCCTAATTTGGCTGTTAATTGATTCTCCCTAATTTAAGCGGTGTTTTCTGGATTCCGTGGAATTACTTGATTGAGTTTAGCCCCAATTAACTGGTTAATTTTATTCTCTTACCTTATTTGTGAACTCTAAATCTTCCTTGTCTTATTTGTCTACTCTGCTGAATGCTATATAAACCTCTATTTCGATTTTTCAAAACACACGAACACACATAGAAAGACACAGAAACACACACAAACTCTTGCTCTTACTTACACACTCTCAATTGTAGTTCTTTCTGTTACTTCTATTTGCTGCTCTGTCTAGCCGCCTGAAAGCCAAGGCTAGACTCTTGGATCCTATTTCCTTCACTTTCCTGTTGCTATCTCCTAACTGGTATGCATCCACTTCTGTTATCATTCAATATGCTATGTAGTTAGACCTATGTTCTTCTTGCTTATTGCTCTTAATCAGTATGACTATTTCTGTTATCATGTCCTATTCAATATGCTATGAAGTCAGTCTGTTATAGATATCAACATGCCTCTGTTTGCCCTATGTTTCTTTTAACTAACATGCCTTAACTCCAGTTAATTTGTCCTGTCCAATATGTTAGTATGGCTAATACACTTTAGCATATTCCTGTTCGATCCATGACACTTGTTTACTTATTTCTCAACTAGCATGCTTAAAGTCCTGTCCTATTTTATGTGTCGATAATTTACCTTAACATGTTTCTGATTAATTCATGATTTCTATATACTTCTTTCAAGGATAATGGTGCTCTAAAATCCTGCTACCCTTTCTGTATGATTGTCTGATTAGTAACTTAACTTCAGCATGTTGTTCTCTGTTTAATACATGTCTATATGCTCACCTAGTAATAATTAATGAACTAAGTCAATTCCAACCATTGGAAACCTTGTTTGACTTAATTATGACTCTGTTCTGTCTATGATTCCACTGTTCCTAGTGATTGTTTAACTACTGGAATTCATGTCTGAATTCAGCCTGCTAAATGTGGTTCTCTTTGTAGTTTTTAATCTTGTAATCTGTTTCTATTCACTTCTAAAAGTTCAAACTATTTTTCCTAAAATTATCTCCTACTTTTATATACTATTTTCAACTCCTACTCTTAGATCTCTAGGGTCCTACCTCCTAGTGTGAGCACTGCCTAGGAGTCCATGAGACTCATCCGAACTCTGACACACTGGGCTGGCCTTCCAAATTCACAAAACTGTTTCTTTGAAAAGGTTCTGGTGTGAGCATTGCCCGGGGTCCCTGAGGCCCTTGGGAACTTTGACACACCAGAAGCCCATTTGGTGTATTATGAACTACTGGTGTGCTCCATATTTGATTGGAGGCCTGACTTCCAGGTTGACTTTGGGCCTGCAAGACTCCCTATAGTATAGTGATTTTCATTATGTAATTCATTTGTATTGGTCTATAATAATAATCTCTGTAAAACAGATATACGGTTATTAGTAAAATCTAGGGAGGGATTTTTATATATCTTTTTTCATATCCGGGTAGAAATCATGCTTATAGGCTGTTGTGGTGATTCCTTATGTGCATTAGAAACCATGCCTATAGGGTTTATCTCATTATCCTGAATTTTCACACTCTTCATCCTAGAAATCCTACTTCTAGGTTGTTTATCAATTCTGCATCAATAATCATGTTTTCAACATCTCCATGTGTGCATTAGAAATCATATTCCTAGGATCTTCCTTGTTGAACTTGATTGGAAACTGGTTAACGCCTTACTCGCCTATATACCATGCCTATAGGAAACACATATAAAATTAGTCTTGATGCTTAGACATCATGCCTATAGGAAATAAGTGTAAAACCAGCTTCAACACTTAGACGTCATGCCTATAGGAAATAAATGTGAAAATCAGTTTCTGTGTTTAGATATCATGTCGGTAGGAAATAATGCTTGTAATCAGTTTCAGCACATAGAAAGCATGCCTATAGGATCTAAAAAGACGAAATCTGCCCGTTAAAATCAATCTCTGGTTTATAAATTATGATCTGATTAATGCTTAGATACCATGTCTATAGGATTATGCCAGATTATCACTTAGGCAAGCCTGTAGGATAATTAAAATCCTGGGTTTAAAAACTGTGATTTCTTTCTGCTTGAAACGTGCCCAGATTCAGTAAGTAACAGAATCAGTAGGCAAACTGATAGGTACTCACTACCCCATCTTAATAAAACTGTTATATATTTTGTTTATTCTCATTTAGATATTCTGCCTATAGGATACTGAAATCATAAAAAATTGCTTGAATAGCGTACATCTGTTTGTCTATTTGTGGAGGTAAATATGACCCCCTTAATTGCTCCTTATGTGACAGTCCTACTTGATTTTTGTTTGTCGCTTAGTTTTCTCCTTTTAAGAAACATAGGTGAGTCTAGAACCACCTTAAATAGAGGTCCTAAACACCTCCAGGGCCATAGGTAAGGGAAGGGTAATGCACGCATAAGGTACGTACTGGATTTTATTAGAACGCTTAGGTAATAATTGAAAAGGGGAGGGTAACAGGGTAGTAAAGAAGATGATGACCTGTGCGCTAATTCTACGCGTAACAACTCAATTTGGTAAAGGTTACCGAGTATTGCATGAAAATGATCTTATATGATAATAAACTTAGGACCCCTTTAATTTTTGTTTTAAAGTAATCTCTATTTGCTTAAACTGCTTTATTTCCTTAAAAGACTAATTCGCTTAAATTAAGTTCGGCAAGGACCCACCGTTATGGACCTCGAGGGGTGCCTAACACCTTCTTCTCAAGGTAATTTCGAGCCCTTACCCAATGTCTGGTGATGTAAACCAGTTTATGAGTTATTTTCTTTAGGTGCCCTAACGCACCTTAATCCGTTCGGTGGAGACTCTTCAAATCCCGTCCCAAAAGGAAGGGAGTTATCCCAAATGTCGAAACCCGGACTCCGCTCGAAAAAAGGGGGAACGACAATTGTGTGCGTCTTCACCCTCAACACCACTGAAAGACGGAGTCTGGGTCTCCCAAACCTCTCCAATCTACGCTGCTCATCCTCAGGCATAACAGGAACTACATAGTCCTGAGCAGCTGCAACCGGCTGGGCTGGTGGTGCCCCCGGTGTCTGAAGTCCTTGAACAACCTGCTCCGGTGTGCGGGCAGCGAGAGTCTGAGTGCCTCCCCTAGGCTGAGAAGTAGCTTCGGCGGTAGAAATAGAGACCGCCTGAGCAAGGCCAGTACATACTGATAAGATATGAGCTAGGGCCTCCTGAAGGCCAGGAATCACAATAGGCACAGGTGGTGCCTGAGCTGGTCTTGCTGGGGCATCTGCGACTGGGACATGCTCTAGAGCAACTGGAGGGTCTACAGGTACTGACCCGGCTGCTGTGCGTAGGGCTGTAATCTGGGCCGGGCCCGGGCCAAGCGGGTCCGGTTTCTGGCGGGCTTGGGTCAGGCGGTCCCGGGCCAAACGGATCCGGGCCAAACGGTCCTAATGGGTGGAACCGACCCGATGTAGTCCTAATCCCACATGGGCTCGGGCTAAGTGGGCCAGGCCCACGAGCCCAAACAGTCCTAAACGGGCCTAAACGATCCAGGCTATTTTTTCTTAAATTTTTTTTATCTAAGACAATTTCTTGTAAATCTTGTAATTCAAATTTAAACCAAAAAATAGTAAAGAGATATTCAAACTTGCACTAACATTGCATAATAAATTAATAATACTTCAAATTAATTTAACAAACTACAACATTAAGCATAATACGTCTAATAATTTTAAAATAACACAAGTTTTAAATAAACTTAAAATCTTAAGTGTAATTATAAAAAGTTTGGGGTTAAAAAAAAGTTTGGGGGACAAATGGCTATTTTAGAAAAAATCCAAACGACTAGTTTTTGAATTATAGCCGTTGGCTATTTTTAAAAAAATAATTTTTTTATGTAATTATATTATATTATCTAAGGAAATTTATTGTAAATTATATTATATAACTATGACTTATGTCTTGTAATTCAAGTTTAAACACAAAAAAAAAAAGTGTAAACAAATATTCAAGGAAATGTCTTATAATTTTTCTTAATACGACATTTAAAAAAATGACAATATCTTTCTTAGTCTTCCTCCCCCCAATGGTGTAACGATCCGACCGGTCGTTTTGAGATCTAGTGCGTCGTTCAGCGGTTTGAAGTCGTGAGCAGCTCCATTTCAGGTATTATGACTTGTAGGTGTGGTCGGAATTGAATTTCGGGAAGTTTAGAGTTGAATTGGAATGAAAATTCTCATTTCAGAAGCCTTATGTTGGAGAAATGGACTAAGATTAGAATTTTGAGTAAACGACTTCCGAATCAGGATTTGAAGGTTCCAGCAGGTTTGTATGATGATTTCAGACTTGGGCGTATGTCCGGATCGGATTTTGGATAAACCGGGAGCGTTTCGATGCATATTGTGAAAGTCAGCATTTTTGAAGAATTTCTTAAGTTTGGCTTGAAGCGCATTTCAGTGTTGTTGATGTCCGTTTGGGATTCCGAGTCTGGGAATAACTTCGTATGGTGATTCTAGAGTTGGGAGCGCGATCGGAAGTTAATTCGGATGTCCGGAGGTCATTTTGAACTCATTTGGCTAAAGATAGAAATTTGAAGGTTTTTTAGAAGTCCGACCGAAAGTGGAAGTTTTGATATCGAGGTCAAAATGCGATTCCGGAAGTTGAAGCAGGCCCGTAATGTCAAATATGACTTGTGCGCAAAATTTGAGGTCAATTGGACGTGATTTGATAGGTTTCGACATCAGATGTAGAAGTTGGAAATTTCTAAGTTCATAAAGTTGGGATTTGGGTGCGATTCATGGTTTCGATGTTGTTTGATGTGATTTGAAGCCCCGAGCAAGTCCGTATTATGTTTTGGAACAGGTTGGTATAATTGGACGGGGTCCCGGGGGCCTCAGGTGGATTTCAGGTGGTTAACGGATCAAGTTTGGTAGTTTGAAGAAGGCTGAGGTTGCTGTCATCTGGTGTGACCGCACCTGCGAGGATTTGGCCGCAGTTGCAGCTTTGGCGCCGCAGGTGTGAGAGTGGGCTAGCTTGGCTGGGATCGCAGGTGAGATGGAATTTTCGCACCTGCGAAGGTGTAGATGCGGACAAAGGGCGCACGTGCGAATTTGAGCTGGATTTGAGGCAGCCGCAGGTGCGGGGGATTGGTCATACCTGCGGGAGCGCAGGTCCGGAGGTAGGACCGCAGGTGCGGAATCGAGGCTAGGCAGAATGTTTATAAAACGTGAATTGTTGGCCATTTCTTCATTTCTTCTTTGGCTTAGGCAATCTTGGAAGGCTTCAAAGAGAGGATTTCTTCATGCAATGTCAAGGTAAGTAACTCTTTCATGCTTCTAAGTTAAATACAAGATTATATGCATGGATTAGGCATGGAAATTGATTGGAAATTTGGAGAATCTTAAAGAAACCTAGAAAATGGAAATTTGGATTTTTAGCCACGAATTGAGCATGAATATTTGAGTAAATTGTATATTTGAGTTAGTAGGGCTATGGGTAGTGGGCCCGAGGGAATTTTTGTCATTTCACTAAGCGGGGTTGGGAAATTATATAATTTGGAATTTGTTGCAATATTAGAGTATATTTGTATTGGGTTGTCGCAGTTTGGATAGTTTTGGGGCGTTGTGCGTCCGTTTGGAGTCATCGGAAGGACTTGGAGGCCAGTTATGGAATCTCGGGGCGAGGTAAGTCTCCTTTCTAACTTTGTGAGGGGGAAATTGTCCCCCTAGGTTAATTAATTAAGTATATGCTATTATCTTCGGGGGCTACGTACGTACGTACGAGGTGACGGAGTCCGTGTGTAGCTACTATTATGCCATGTCCGGGTAGTCTAGGACCCACTAGCATGCCTTATGTGTTATACCTGTGATCCTGCCAGTAATATTAAACTGCTAATATAATTAAAATCGTAATCTAATATCTAAAGAAGACTAGAGTTCATTTTCCTAATCATCTAGAAAGAGAATTGATTCCTCTGTGGATAATTGTGTACCTGGTAGGGTTGTATTATGGAATATCATTAACCTTGGCAAATGAGTTTCAAAACAAAGATTTAAAAGCTATATTTTATGTTCCTTTAAGAAGAATTTTACCACTTCCTGAGAAAAACTGCTTTCTTGATAAAATACGGATTTATTATGTGGATACGTGTACGTATGAGCACCTGATTCACATGTATGATTTGCGAGCAGGCTAGCCTTATTATTTTTATGTATAACCGCGTCGCATGATCGATTCGCGAACGTGGAAGATAGATGCATCTATGGTTCGAGCCGTTTGACCCTTCGGCAGTGCACAATTTATTATTGTTGGTCCGCGCCGTTCGACCCTCGGCATTGCTTGCGCATGATAGTTTCTACGTAGTTGCTATGAGTTTTCTGATTACTGGCCTGATATTTTAAGTTGTCAATTGAAATGGCAGAAATTTAAAGTTATTAAAAAGATTTTGGAAGAAGTTGTTCCTTCCCGTCGATTAATTGTTATTTGATTAAATCACCCATGATGATTAATTGTTATTAATATGACGAAGATATAAAGTGTTAAACGTGAACGGATTTGAAAATATTTATTCGTAATTTTTAATAAATTTCCTATGATAATCATGCTTAGTGTCACACTTAAATATTCTAAATTGACTTTTAGTAAGTGTCTAATTTGACCTCTCGTCACTACCTCTGAGGTTAGGCGGGTGACTTACTGAGTACACGTTGTTTTTGTACTCATGCTACACTTGCTGTGTATTTTATTGCACAGGTACTTTCATAGTAATGTGGATGATTCGTAGACTTAGGCGAGCTGCATCATCTGGAAGCAATCCGCAGGTGACAGAGTCTCCCTCGTACTGTATTTATTTTCATTTTAAATTTCCTTGTCCAATTTTTTTTCCGGACATGCTTTGTAATGATTCTATAAATTCTTAGAAATTGCTCATGTACTTGTGACACCGGGTTCTGGGGTGTGTTGGGATATATTTGCTAAACTGTAGTATTCAAACCATTGTTTTACTTAATAGATTTTTATTTAGTTAAAATGTAGTAAAGTGCAAGGAAATATTTTTCATAAATGTTTAAACCGAAAATTATTTCGATTAATTAATGATTGGCTTGCCTGAAAATGATGTCCGGCGCCAACACGACCTTATGGATTTTGGGTCGTGACAAATGGAATGAGCACAACAAGGTACTAATACCACCATTAAAAGAAAAAAAAAACTAATCAAGATGTGCCAAAATACAAGTTACATATTAATCTACATATTATCTCTAACAAATTTCATAAATCCTTCAAGGTTCGGAGGAATTTCCGTTGGTGGTGGCGGAAAAGAAGCTTGTTCATCACCGCTTCCGGGCGAAGCAGCATCCTCTGCAAGTTCCACTAGCATTTCTTTATAAGCTTTGTCTACCTCCGGTTGTGATTCAAGTAGTCCAAAATTTCTTCTTTCCGAACGGATCCAATCTCTGAAGAGTAATGATTTTTCCAAGCTCTCCCTCATAGACGCTCTATGATCATCGATTTGAAGTTTTGCTTGACTGAAAGCGCTCTCCGATGCTACTGTTGAAGCCTGAATACTTAAAATATCTCGAGCCATCCTTGAAAGAACTGGATAGTATTTTTCTTTGTCCTTCCACCATTCCAAAACATTGAAGGTGCCGTCGGGATTCTCTGTTTCAAGTCCCTGCGACAAATAAACTTGAAGCTCATTTAGTTGTGAAATATCACCAATATTATCACCTTGAGGACCCCTGAACCCCGTCCAAGAACTAAGTGCTTTTAGTCCCACAGATCTTTTAGATGACTGCGAGCTAGACGAGGTAGGAGTTGAAACATTTGGTCTAGCATGATCTAATGCAACTTGATAAGAACATTGGTAAACTACCCCACCCTCTAAATATTGAGTAAATAATTCTGCATGTGGTGAAATATAAACTAAACAGTTAGAAATAGTAGCATAATATTGCCCAGATAATTCATTTGTGGCAACATGGGAATGTTATAAAAAAATCTAGAAGAATTTTAACATTAGCCCAATCTTGATTTGTAAGGTGCTCATCATCATCATCATCACCATCATCATCACCACCAACACGAGCATTATAGGTTGCGCTTATTGGGTTTCTATATTCATATCCAATAACTAAACTTTCATACAAGTAATTCCATCTAGTCGGACAAGGTTTAGGAACCTTTCTTTCCCTAAGGCCAAATTCATCACATTTTTTATAATATTCTCTTACTCTACTTCTACGGTTTGAATAAAAAAGCCAATGAAGAGCGAATTTAACCTTGCAATTTCAGCATTTAAAGTTTTCAGACCATCACCGATAATTAAATGGTAAATATGACAAATACATCTAACATGAAAAATATTACTAAATACAGAACTTAGTGTAGTTGTAAGAAATCCTATAGCATTAGTGTTACTAGAAGCATTATCCATTGAAACGAATATTATTTTATCTCTAATGCAAAAATATCTACGAATATTTGCAACTGTCTTAGCAATAAACTTACCTGTGTGACTTGAAGTAATTATTCTATAAGCAATAATGTGTTTTTGCATTATCCAGTCCTCATCAATCCAATGAGTGGTAACACTATGATAATCACAGTCATTACCACTCCTACCAATACCAGTAGTAATAGAAACGTGATTTCTAATATGAGTAAGTAAATAACACAAATATTGTTCATATTCATGTTTATATTTATAAATATCAGCCTTTACGGTTGTGCGAGGCCATCCTGTATAAGTAGGATTATAAATTCTTCTAATATAATGGACAAAGTGAGGGTTAGAGGGAAAACTATATGGTAAGCACATAACAGTAACCATTTTTGCCAATTCTTCACGATCTTTATTTGGATCGTAATATAAAATGCCACCGGTAACAGTGTTAATTCCCGGTTGAACTAGGTTCGACCCGGTACTAGGGTTAACCTGAGTACCTACACTTGTCCCCTCTTGTTGAGCTTTCATTTGTTGAANTCTAGCTTTATCATTAGGGTGTTTCATTATGTGTCTGGTCAAACTACCCGTACCGCCACGGTCTCCAGTAAATTTATGAGACATCAAGATCCCACAAGTTTTACACTTAGCCTTATTTTGATATCTTAGTTGAGTAAAAAACTGCCAAACAAGAGATGTTTCAGACCGTTTAGAAGGTTGTCTATTAAAAGTAGGGGTTACTACAGGAGGTCAGCCAGGGCATGGTTTGGATTATTATCAGTTTGGTTAGCAACATGACTAGTAGGTGTATCATCTAAATCCATTTGTGTTTCATCTAAATCAATATTTTCCTCTGGAATACCATAAAGAGTATTCATATATTCATCATTTAATTGTGAACCTGGTGTAAGATCATGTATAAATTGACTATCGGTAAATTAAAACTAAATTAAAAATAAGGGTTATCACTATCAAGAATAACAGGTGGAGGAGGACGGGTAACAGGCCTAGGTCGGGGAGCCGGGGGCGGGGGAGTAGTAGTAGCTTGCCTACTAGATTCACCAATTTTAGATTTTTCCTTACCACCAAATATTTTTTTCAAAGAAAAGTCCATATTAATTATAAGGAAAACAAATTAAACAAACAAAACTATAATATTAAAACTTAAGAGTTGGAACGAGTTTACCGAATTGACGAACAACTTCTTGAAAATTGTATAATGTTGAAGACTTGAAGACTTGAATACTTCAATTCACCAGCTTCACAATTTTTCAGAAATTGCAATAATAAAGTAAGCAATTATAGAAGAAAATTAGAGAGAGATTGATGATTTTGTGAGTAAAAATGAAAGAATGAGGGGGTATTTATAGTTGAGAATAGGGAAAAAGTGTAATTATAAAAAGTTTGGGGTTAAAACAAAGTTTGGGGGCCAAATGGCTATTTTTAATAATACCAAACGGCTAAATTAAAGGGCCAACGACTAGATTTTAAAATTCTGACCATTGGCCATTTTTAAAATAAAATTAAAAAAAAAAGAGTCGTTGGGCCCGTATGGCCCTGTTGAACCAACCCAGGCCTGCCTGTCGGTCCCGGGCTAAATGCCTGGGCTCACGGTTCCTAATCTAAGGCCCGGGCTCACGGTTCCTAATGTGTGGAATTTTTGTAATGAATATGGTTGTCAAGGTGGCCATTGGGATGGTTGTCCTAATTCTTATTATCCTTCTCAGAGCTTTTATTGTAATGTTCCTAATAATGTTAATGAGTTTGATAGGAGCAAGGAAGTGGAGGATATGGAAAG
>ML422787.1:190028-239417 GCA_005239525.1 Nicotiana knightiana | reverse complement strand
GCCAACCATTACAGACTATCATAATATTTCATAATTTTCCAAAATTTAGCAGATTTTAAAACAACAAAATGAGATGAACAATTGATACACTTCCCCCAAACCTGGAGTCAACTATCATGAGCATCTAGAACTGTAAATACAATGTACATTAAGGTGACTTGCTACTACAAATCCTGGAGCACAAAAGACAAAAACTATGAACTGAGGAAAGGAAAGGAGGTGAGCGGGGGACGCTGAGAAGCTACCTCGATCCTCGAACAACCTCCAAGCACGTCCGAAAATCAACTAGTGAGATGGTCTGGTACCTAGATCTGCACACAGAGGTGCAGGGAGTAACGTGAGTACGCCAACTCAATAAGTAATCAAAGTAACTAAAAACTTGAGTGTAGTGACAAGCGTTTGTAAATCATGTAAATCCATATAATAAGTAACAGTGGAAATGAACATATCAAGTCAGTAATTTACATTCTAAATATTTCATAAAACTCCAGTTTCCATTTAAAAATCCCGTATAAAAACATTTGTCCAACATTATCATCAGAGGCTCAGTGTGAAGAAGAATGAAAACAGTAGTTTCATAAAAATATAGGCCCCTCGGGCACAGTATCACTCAACAATAAATCCTTTTGGGCAAGCCTCTCAGTCACTCGTAACTCCATTATCAGGATCTCATGCTCTCACTTAAACACTCGTACTCAGCAAGTACCATGAATACGCACAACTACTGCGGCGGCAGCCCGATCTATATATATATATATATATATATATATATATATATTGTTGCGGCGTGCAGCCCGATCCATACAACATACATTGTGGCGTGTAGCCCGATCCATATAATTGTCGACTGCGCCCACTGGGGTGTACAGACTCCAGAGGGGCTCCTACAGCCCAAGTGCTATATTTGTTGCGGCGTGCAGCCCGGTCCAATATGTATATTGTTGCGGCGTGCAGCCCGATCCATATATAACATATATTGATGCGGTGTGCAGCCCGACCCATATATAATCTATATTATTGCAGTGTGCAACCCGATCCATAACTATCCTCACATACTCGGCTCTCAGCCTGGACATATATATTGTTGCGGCGTGAAGCCCGATCCATATATATCCTCACATACTCGGCTCTCGGCCTGACTCAGTCATCCTCACAAGCCACTCGGGAAATTCATCTCAACTCATGGGACTCAGCCAAAAATACTTCTCAGAGTTTCAAAGCAGTGTGATAACAGTGAAAATAACAACAAGTGGTAAACATGACTGAGTTCACAGATGTTCTATCAGTGTAGTGGGAAAATAGTGTGAAAGTACCTCTGAGGGTCTAAACAGGTCGTCACAAGGCCCCAAACATGGCTCACAGCCCATAAACAAGTATAAATTTCTAAAATGCAGGATATCGCAAGGTTTCAAATCGAATACGCGGCTTAATAGTCGCTACGGGACGGACCAGGTCACAATCCCTATCAGTGCACGCCCACACGCTCGTCACCTAGCATGTGCGTCACCTCATTTACCAAAACAATATCAAATACCGGGGTTTCATACCCTCAGGTTTAGAGGTACAATCATTACTTACCTCAAAACAACCCAAAATCTACTCTGTGATGCTCTTGCCCCTCGAATTGGATCCCAAATGCTCCGAATCTAACAAAAACTACATTAACATCATCAATATACGCTAAAGGAACAAAACCCAATCGAAAACTATCAATTTAGACACAATTCTCGAAATTTGGCCAAACCCGAGCCCGGGGCCTACGTCTCGAAATTCGATAAAAATCAAAAAACTAGAATCCTCATTCCCTTCGAGTCTACCCATACCAAATTTACCAAAATACGACCTCAATTGCCCACTCAAATCACCAAAAGAATTTTCCAAATTTTTCCTCCCATTCTTCCCAACTTTTCTACTTTAATATCTCAAACTGCACGATGAAAATCAAGACAAATTCATGAAATTGAACCAAAAATGATTGAAGAACACTTACCACAAGAACTCCACTGAAAAGCTCGTCCAAAATCTCCTTCCCCCGAGCTCTCTAATGAAATATTGAGTGATGGCCAACAACCCCCGAAATTAGAACTTAAAAACTGTCTGCCCAGGCCTCTTCCTTCACTGCGATCGCGGAAGCTCCCACGCGATCGCGAAGAACAAATCTGTTGCCCCATCAAATTACACTACGCGATCGCAGACATACAAACGCGATCGTGATTCAGCACGACATTAACCCACGCGATTGCGAACCACTCTACGCGATCGCGAAGAACAATGAATCAGCCCCCTCACACGCCCTTCAACTCTATGCAAACGCGAACAACACCACGCGATCGCACTGCACAACAACCTCACACTCACGCGATCGCGAACTCCACCACGTGATCGCATATAACAAAAATCTTGCCATCCCCATCTAAGCCTACGCGATCGCAAACATCCTCCCGCGATCGTGTAGAAGGAACCAGAAACTCACACCAGCAAAAATCTGCCAAGTTTTAAGCCAAGAGTTGGTCCATTAACCACCTGGAACACACCTGAGGCCCTCGGGACCTCAACCAAACATACCAACATATTCCATAACCTCATTCAAACTTAGTCGAACCTTTGAAACACCAAAAACAATGCAAGAACACCAAAATCATATCAAATTCAAGCCTATGAACTTTAAAACTTCTAAATTTCGCCAATGATGCCGAAACCAACTAAAACACATCCGATTGACCTGAAAATTTGCACACATATCCAAAATGACATTATGAACCTGCTCCAACTATCGGAATTCCATTCTGACCCCGATAGCCTATTTTCCCCTGCCGATCGGAAATAGCCAAAAACTGACTTTCGCCAATTCAAGCCTAATTCTACACCGGACATCCAAACTTCATTCCGAACACACTCCTAAGTCTCAAATCACCTGACGAAGCTATCCGAGCCATAAAATCCACATTCCAAGGTCGTTTATCAATAAGTCAACTCCCAATTGACATTTTTAATTATTAAGCTAATTTAAGATACTAAGTGTCTCTGTTCTAACCACGATCACTCTGAACCCGAACGAACCGATCCAACACAACATTAATAGGCTAAGAAACATATGATAAAGCAGAAACGGGGGAAACGGGGCTAATCTCATGGAACGACCGGCCGGATCGTTACAAGAATTCCCGAGTAACCGCCTCGTAGTTTCAAAAGTAAACACACAGCTCAAACCGATAAATACAATAGTTAACAGCAAAATTCTACAGTTAGGACTGATAAAGAATAAGGAAAAGCAGGAAATCAACTTGTCATGCTGCACAGAGTTCAAATAAGAAATTAAAGCACGTAGACATGCGATATAGACTAAACAGGATAACTACACATGTTGGTAAGACTCAATTAAGAATGACAACAGGTTTCTACTCAGTAAAAATTGGGTTTTAGAACAAATAGCATGTGTACGCACTCGTCACCTTGCGTACATGGCGCTCACATATCACAATAGTACCAAATCCTAAGGCGATTTCCCCCACACAAAGTTAGGCAAGCCACTTACCTCGAATCAAGCTCAAATTAATCTGTAAGAATGTTTTTTCCTCGATTATCGACTCTGAATGACCCAGATCTAGCCAAACACAATTATATATCGTAAATACAAATAGAATAGACTAATCTAATTAATGAAATCAAGACTTTAAAAAGAAATTCAAAAATCGCCCTAAAAAGCCTCCCTATGCGCACGTCTCGGAATCGTGTAAAAGTCATAAAATACGAACACTCATTCATGCACGAGTCTAACCATATCAAATTTACTCAAATCCGATAACAAAATCCCATTCCAATTTTCCACCCAAAATCACAAATTAGATGGTGGAACTAAAGGCATAATCATAGAATTTGACCCAAATTAGATAGAAATCACTGAACCCAAACACCCACGCAAAAATCTCTCCAAAAATCGCCTTCTACCGAGCTCCCACTTCAATTTTATGATATGAACTCGAAACCCTTGTTTTCAATCTTTTAAATATGACCAGATGCACCCTAATCGCGAACGCGGCCACACCCTCGCGTTCCCGTAGAACAAACATTCAATGACCAAACATCCCTCTTTCGCGAACGCGAGTATCCTCTCGCGAACGCGTAGCTTGCTCATCTTGACCCTACGCGAACGCGGGACCAACATCGCGAACGCGTAGACAAAGAGGCCTGGAGACTTAGCTGACCACTTCCTCTAGGGCGAACGGAGGACCTCCATCACGCACGCGTAGAACATGTGCCTCAGAGCTTTGCGAACAGGGGAACTCCATCGCGAACGCGAAGCATAAAACTCCTCTTGCCTCCAGTTTCTTTTCGCGAACGCGGGACTCCCCTTGCGAACGCGAAAAAGAAAACCAGAACTCGAGAACACCAGAAATCTGCCCTTTTTTACTAGTCCAAAATGATCCGTTAACCACTCGAAATCAACTCGAGGCCCCCGGGACCTCAACCAAACATAGCAACAAGCCCTAAATCACCATAAAAACTTAGTCGAGCCCTCAAATCACATCAAACAACGCTAAAAACATGAATCACCTTCCAATTCAAACTTAATACACTTTGAAATTTCAAACTTTTACAACTGATGCTGAAACCTTATCAACCACATCCGATTGACCTCAAATTTGGCACAAAAAATATTCAACCTTACGGACCTACTCCAACTTCCAGAATCGGAATCCGACCCCGATATCAAAAAGTCCACTACAAGTCAAACTTCCAAAAAATTCAACTTTCGCCATTCAAAGCCAAATGTAGCTACAGACCTCCAAAATGAAATCCGAACACGCCCCTAAGTCCAAAATCACCTAACGGAGCTAACGAAACCGACGAAACTCCATTCTGGAGTCGTCTTCACACAGTTCCAACTACGGTCAAAATCTTAGAGCTTAAGCTTCTGTTATAGGCACTAAGTGTCCCAAAACACTCCAAAACCACAACCAAACCCTCCCGGCAAGTCACATAAGCATAAAGAGATACGGGGGAAGCAGTAAATAAGGGATCGGGGCTATTACTCTAAAAAGGACCGGCCGGGTTCTTACATCCTCCCCTCTTAAGACAATCATCCGTCCTCGAACGAGTATAGAGATATACCTGAAGTTGTGAAAAGATGAGGATAACGGCATATCATGCTCGGTATCCAAAATCGCCTCCTCAACCGGCTGACCCCTCCACTGAACTTTCACGAAAGCAATGTTCTTTGACCTCAGCTTTCGAACCTTCCTGTCCAAAATAGCCATCGTCTCCTCAAATTAAGATAAATCCTTGTCCAACTGGTGAGCTGACATCCAACACATGAGACGGATCGTCGTGATACTTCCAGATCATAGAAACATGGAATAGTAGATGAACTCCTACTAGACTGGGAGGCAAGGCAAGCTCATAAGCAACCTCCCCAACACGTCGCAACACCTCAAATGGTCCGATAAACCTTGGGCTCATCTTGCCCTTCTTTCTGAACCTCATAACACCCTTCACGGGTGACAACCGGAGTAGGACTCACTCTCCAACCATGAATGCCACATCAGGAACCTTCTGATCCGCATAACTCTTCTATCTGGATTGGGTTGTGCGAAGTCAATCCTGAATCACCTTAACCTTCTCTAAAGCATCCTGAACCAAGTTTGTACCCAATAATCTAGCCTCGCCCGGCTCGAACCAACCCACAGGAGACCGACAATGCCTACCATACAGAGCCTCATACGGTACCATATTGATGCTCGACTGATAATTATTGTTGTATGCAAACTCTGCAAGTGACAAGAATTGATCCCACGAACCTCCAAACTCCATCACACACGAACGGAGCATATCCTCTAATATCTAAATAGTGTGCTCGGACTGAGGGTGAAATGTTGTGCTCAGCTCCCCTCGAGTACCCAACTCATGTTGTACGGTCCTCCAGAACCGTGATGTGAACTGCGTACCCCAGTCAGAGATGATAGATATTGGTATGCGATGAAGCCTGACGATCTCGCAGATATAAACTCGAGCCAGCTGCTCGAAAGAATAGGTAGTCAACACAGGAATGAAATAAGCTGACTTGGTTAGCCTATCCACAATCACCTAAACTGCATCAAACTTCCGCTGAGTCCGTGGAAGCCCAACAACAAAATCCATAGTGATTCGCTCCTATTTCAACTCCGGAATCTCTAACTTCTAAGGCAACCCACCTGGCCGTTGATGCTCATACTTCACCTGCTGGTAATTTAGACACCGAGATACATACTCCACAATGTCCTTCTTCATCCTCCTCCCCCGGTAATGTTGCCTTGATTCCTGATACATCTTCGCATTACCCGGATGAATGGAGTACTGCGAATTGTGAGCCTCCTGGAGAATCAACTCACGTAAACCATCCGCATTGGGCACACATAGCCTGCCCTGCATCCTCAATGTACCATCATCCCTAATAGCAACCTCCTGAGCATCACCCTGTTGGATCGTTTCCTTAAGGACAAGCATATGGGGGTAATCAAACTGATGCTCCCTGATACGAGCATAAAGAGAAGACCGAGAGACCACACAAGCCAATACTCGATTTGACTCAAAATATCCAATCTTGAAAACTGGCTGGCTAAGGCCTGAACATCCAGCGCCGTGGGCCTCTCTGCTGGTGGTAGATATGCTAAGCTCCCCAAACTCTCTGCTCGGTGACTCAAAGCATCGGCCACCACATTGGCCTTCCTCGGACGGTACAAAATGGTGATATCATAGTCCTTAAGTAGCTCCAACCACCTCCGCTGACGTAAGTTAAGATCCTTTTTCTTGAACAGATGCTGCAAACTCCGATGATCGGTGTAAATCTCACAAGGGACACCATAAATAGTGCATCCAAATCTTCAAGTCATGAACAATAGCTGCTAACTCAAGGTCGTGTACAAGATAGTTCTTTTCATGCACCTTCAGCTATCTGGATGCGTAGGCAATCACCCTGCTGTCCTGCATCAACACCGCGTCGAGATCAATCTATGACGCATCACAATATACAGTATAAAACCCGAACCTGTAGGCAATACCAATACTGGGATTTAGTCAGAATTGTCTTGATCTTCTGAAAGCTCTACTCACACTCCTTTGTCCACCTCAACGCAGCACCCTTCTAGGTCAACCTGGTCATAGGTGTTGCAATAGATGAGAAACCCTCTACAAATTGATGGTAATACCCCCACCAAACCAAGAAAACTTCATATATCTATAATTGAGGACGATCTAGGACAACTCTGCACTGCTTCCACCTTCTTCGAACACACCTTGATCCCATCACTCGATATTACATGACTCAAGAATGCCACCGAGTCTCGCCAAAACTCACACTTTGAAAATTTTTCATATAACTTCTTTTCTCTCAAGGTCTGAAGCACATTCCTCAGGTGCTGCTCATGATCCTCCCGAGTCTGGGAGTGCACCAGAATGTCGTCAATAAACACAATGACGAATGAGTCAAGAAAGGGCCGAAACACATTGTGCATCAAGTGCATAAAAGATGTTGGGGTATTAGTCAGCCCAAAATACATCACAAGGAACTCGTAGTGACCATATCGAGTCCTGAAAGCAGTTAGGGATATTTGGCTCCCGAATCTTCAACTAGTGATAGCCTGAACGTAAGTCAATCTTGGAAAACACCCTGGCACCCTGTAACTGATCAAATAAGTCACAATACGAGGCAACAGATAGATGTACCTACTGTAACTTTCTTCAACTGGCAATAATCAATGCACAGACGCATAGAACTATCTTTTTTCTTCACCAATAAGACTGGAGCACCCCAAGGTGGCACACTAGGCCGAATGAAGCCCTTATCAAGAAACTCCAGTAACTGCTCCTTCAACTCTTTCAACTAAGGAGGAGCCATACGATATGGAGGAATATAGATGGTTTGAGTGCCCGGCAACAAATCAATGCCAAAATCAATATCTCTATTGGGCGGCATGCCCGGAAGATCAGCTAGAAACACATTTGGAAAGTCCCTCACTATTGGAACTGACTCAACTATAAGGGTATCAATACTAACATCTCTCACATAAGCTAGATACGTGTCACACACCTTCTCAACAATTTGTTGAGCTTTAAGAAATGAAATAACTTTGCTGGGAGTATACTCTAGGTTACCCCCTCCACTCTAATCGCGGTAATCCTGGCATAGCCAGCATCACGGTCTTAACGTGACAATCAAGAATAGCATAATGGCGACAACCAGTCTATGCCCAAAATAATATCAAAGTCTACCATGCTAAGTAATAATAAATCAGCTCTGGTCTCAAAACCACTCAGAACAACCAAACACGACTGATACACGCGATTCACAACAAGAGAATCTCCCACAGGTGTAGACACATAAACAGGAGAACTCAAAGAATCATAGGAATAAGAGAGTATGGATCAAATAAGATCGGTGCATCTCTATAATAGACCAGAATAATACCTGTAATGACAGAGTCAGAAACAACTGCCTCCGTACAAGCAGGAAGAGAATAATATCTGGCAT
The DNA here is from genome assembly GCA_005239525.1 of Nicotiana knightiana. NCBI lineage: Eukaryota > Viridiplantae > Streptophyta > Magnoliopsida > Solanales > Solanaceae > Nicotiana > Nicotiana knightiana. Next base: position 230,911 of record ML422787.1, on the reverse strand, counting down.
GGACTCCCCCTCTAAGGCGAACTCAACCTCCCCGACCTCCACCTCGAGCTGGATGAGCAGGTGGGGTGGTATCTGGTGCTGGAATCATAGCACGCGGTGGCTGAAAAGTCTATGAAGGTGCACCCCTCCTAAGTTTGGGGTAGTCCCTTACCATATGAAGAGTGTCTCCATACTCCAAACAAGCTCTCGGAGGGCGTGGCTACTGTGACTGACTCGGTCCAGGTCTGCTGAATTGGCCGCTAAAATTAGCCCATACAGGAGGTACACTAGATAGCGGTGGTACATAATAAGGCTCCTGGGGCATAGAAGGGGCCGGAATAGCATTGGAGGCTGGAAGAGCTGAATGAATGGGAAGACTCACATAGCCCCTACCATGACAAACTGTAGTTGGGGCACGAGTACCATTGTAAGTTCCAGACTCTCGAGACCTCTTGGCCTCCCTCTCCTCTTTATCCCGAACAAGCATGCCATCCGATCTCCTAGCAATACTCACAACCTGCTGGAAAGAAATATCCATCTCTAGCTCCCTAGCCATACTAATCCTTATACTGGGGTGGATTCCCTCAATAAACCGACGAACCCTCTCCCGAACTGTGGAAACTAAGGTCGGTGCATGTCGGGCCAAATCACTGAAGCGAATTGCATACTCTGACACAATCATTGCACCCTGACGGAGCTGCTCAAAATCCACACGCCATACGTCCCTGAGACTCTGAGGAACATACTCTCTCAAAAACTTGTCCAAGAACTAAGTCCATGTAAGTGAAGCTGCCTCAGCTGAACTACTCAACTCATAAGCACGCCACTACTTATAGGCTGATCCTCTAAGCTGGAATGTAGTAAAAGAACCCCACTCGACTCCGCTACACCCATAGTACGGAGAATATGGTGGCACTCCTCCACAAAACCCTGGGCATCATCTGTCACCAATCCACTGAAGGTAGGAGGGTGGTACTTCTTGTACCTCTCAAGTCTGAGTTGTTTCGCTTTAGAAGCTACTGCACTAGCCTCATGTTGAACCGGAGCTACCGGCTGCATCGATATAAACTTTGGGACCTGGTCGATCTAAACTCGCTACTCTAGGGTACTGGCTGCGGGAGTTTGTGCCCCTCCCCCTGCCTGAGATGTGGCAGGAGCAAGTGGAATCAATCCAGCTTGAGCTACTGGGGGCTCTTCTATAGCAGCTCGGGCAGGTGTTCTGGCTGCACCAGGTGGACGTCCTCTACCTCTACCCCGGCCCCGGCCCCGGCCCCGGCCTCTCGCGACTCTAGCAGGGGCGCGGGTGCCTAGTCATCAGATCCACCAATACGTGTCCTCACCATCTGTGAGAGAATAAAATACATAATTTTAGAATTTTGAAGTCAACAATTTTTCGCACGACGAGGAACCAAAGAAGTGTGATTTTTTTCCAAACAGTTCCAAAGCCTCCTGATGATAAGTACAAACGTCTCCATATCGACCCGCGAGACTCTAATAAACCAGCTTGTGACTCAAGATACTTATGAAGCTAGAGCTCTAGTACCAACTTGTCACGACCCAAACATCCCTCATAAACATGTCATGACGGCACCTAGTCTCTACGACTAGGTAAGCCTAACAAATTGCGGAAGTAACAATAATGAAAAAAAAACTTAACAACTAACTGCAATAGATAACTCAATAACTAGTAACAATACCGCTCGGCATGTACAACAACCAAAATGTTAGAAAAACGCAGTCTTCCCAAAACCCGAAACATCATGAGTCACAAGATACAAAAAGAAAATAGTATCTCTATACACCAGAGCCTAATAAAAAGAAATACAGGAAGTGTTTGACATAGGGACGAATAGAGGGGGACTCCAACATCTGCGGAAGCGGCAGATATATCTTGAAGTCTCCAAAGCTGTCTCAACTCACAGATAATGTGGCTGATAACGAGCACCTAGATCTGCACATAAAACATGTGCAAAAGAGTAGCATGAGTACACCACAATGGTACCCAGTAAGTGCCAAGCCTAACCTCAGTCGAGTAGTGACGAGGTCAGGTCAGGCCCACTGGTATATAATAAATAAGACAGGAGTATATAATAGTATAATCAAAAATTGGAGTTTAACAAAAGGAAAACACAACAACTAACAGTAAAACACACAAGGATAAACAGCAGAGGACATCCTGAGATACCGTCTCATAGTCCCAAAGTAAATATGCAGGGAGAACTCCCGAGGTACCGCCTCATAGTATCAAAAGTAAATATACAGGGAGAAATTCTAAGGTACCGCCTCGTAGTCTCAAAAGTAAATGTGCAGGGAGAACTCCCGAGGTACCGCCTCATAGTATCAAAAGTAAATATACAGGGAGAAATTCTAAGGTACCGCCTCGTAGTCTCAAAAGTAAATGTGCAGGGAGAACTCCCGAGGTACCGCCTCGTAGTATTAAAAGTAAATGTGCAGGGAGAACTCCCGATAACCGCCTTGTAGTCTCAAAAGTAAACACACAGCTCAAACTGATAAAATACAACAGTTAACAGCAATAATTCTATAGTTAAGACTGATAAAGAACAAGGAAAAGCAGGAAATCAACTAGGCATGTTGCACAGAGTTCAAATAAGCAGTTAAAGCACGTAGACATGTGATATAGACTAAACAGGATAACTACACATGTTGATAAAACTCAATTAAGAATGGAAACAGATTTCTACTCAGTAAAAATCGGTTTTAGAACAAATAGCCCGTGTATGCACTCGTCACCTTGCGTATACGTTGCTCACATATCACAACAGTACCAAATCCTAAGGGGATTTCCCCATGCAAGGTTAGGCAAGCCACTTACCTTGAAACAAGCTCAAATCAATCTGTAAGAATGTTTTTTCCTCGATTATCCGACTTTGAATGACCCAGATCTAGCCAAACACAATTAGATATCATAAATACAACTATAATAGAGTAAGCTAATTAATGAAATCAAGACTTCAAAAAGAAATTCAAAAATCGCCCAAAAAAGCCTCCCCGGGCCCACGTCTCGGAATCGAGTAAATGTCACAAAATACAAATACCCATTCACTCATGAGTCTAACCATATCAAATTTACTCAAGTCCAATAACAAAATCCCATTCAAAATCTCAAAAATCTAACTCAAGAACCCTTCCTCTTTTTCCCCAATTTTTCACCCCAAATCACAAATTAGATGGTGGAATTAAAGGCATAATCATGGAATTTGACCAAAATTAGATAGAAATCACTTACCCCAAACACCCATGCAAGAATCACTCCAAAAATCGCCTTCTACCGAGCTCCCACTTCAATTTTATGATATGAACTTGAAACCCTCATTTTCAATCTTTTAAACATACCCAGATGCACCTTAATCGTGAATGCGACCACACCCTCGTGTTCACGTAAAACAAGCATTCACTGACCAAAAATCCCTCTTTGGTGAACGCGAGTGTCCTCTCGCGAACGCGTAGCTTTCTCAGCTAGACCCTACGCGAACGCGGGACCAACATCGCGAATGCGTAGGCAAAGAGGCCTGGAGACTCAGCTGACCCCTTCCTCTATGCGAACGCGGGACCTCCATCACGAACGCGTAGACCATGTGCCTTAGAGCTTTGCGAATGCGGAACCTCCATCGCAAATTTGAAGCATAAGAATTCCTCCTGCCTTCAGTTTCTCTTTGCGAACACGGGACTCCCCTCGCGAACGCGAAGAAGAAAACCGAAACTAGAGAACACCAGAAATCTGCCATTTTTCACTAGTCCAAAATGATCCATTAACCATCCGAAATCAACCCGAGGCCCCCGGTACCTCAACCAAACGTACCAAAAAGTCCTAAGTCACCATAAAAACTTAGTCGAGTCCCCAAATCACATCAAACAAGGCTAGAAATACGAATCACCCTCCAATTCAAACTTAATGAACTTTGAAACTTCAAACTTCTACAACCGATGCCGAAACCTATCAAACCACGTCTGATTGACCTCAAATTTTGCACACAAGTCATATTCAACATTACGGGTCTACTCTAACTTCTAGAACCATAATCCAACGCCGATTCAAACTTCCCAACAATGCAACTTTCACCATTACGAGCCTAATTTAGCTACGGACATCCAAAACAAAATTTGGACACGCTCCTAAGTCCAAAATAACCCACGGAGCTAACGATACCAAACAAATTCTATTTCGAAGTCGTCTTTACACAGTTCAAACTACGGTCAAATTCTTAGAACTTAAGCTTCCGTTTTAGGGACTAAGTGTCCCAAAACACTCTGAAACCACAGCCAAACTCTCCGGGGAAGTCACATAAGCATAAAGAGATACGGGGGAAGCAATAATAAAGGATCGTGGCTATTACTCTAAAAACGACCGGTCGGGTCGTTACATCTAGATTTGGGTCGTTCGGAGCCAGATAATAGAGGAAAAAGCATTCTTATGGATTGATTTGAGCTTGGTTCGACGTAAGTGGCTTGCCTAACCTTGTGGGGGAGGGAATAGCCTTAGCATTTGGTACTATTGTGATATGTGAGCGGCATGTACGCGAGGTGACGAGTGCGTACATGGGTTTTTTGTTATAAAACCCGATTTTATTGAGTAGTAACCTGTTTTGATTCTTAATTGAGTATACCAACATGTGTAGTTATCCTATTTAGTCTAATATCGCATGTCTACATGCTTTAACTTCTTATTTGAACTTTGTGAAACATGCCTAGTTGATTTCCTGCTTTTTCTTGTTCTTTATCAATCTTAACTGTTGTATTTATCGGTTGAGCTGTGTGTTTACTTTTGAGACTACGAGGCGGTTCCTCGAGAGTTCTCCCTGCACATTTACTTTTGAGACTATGAGGCGATACCTCGGGAGTTCTCCCTGCACATTTACCTTTGAGACTACGAGGCGGTACCTCGGGAGTTCTCCTTGTATATTTACTTTTGAGACTATGAGGCGGTACTTCGGGAGTTCTCCCTGCATATTTACTTTGGGATTATGAGACGGTATCTCGGGAGATCCCCTGTTGCTTATCCCTTTGTGTTGTACCGTTACTTTGTTGTGTTTTCCGTTTGTTAAATTCCAGTCTCTTAATATACTATTATATTCTCCTGCTTTATTTATTATATACCAGTGGGCCTGACCTAACCTCGTCACTACTTGTCCGAGGTTAGGCTTGGCACTTACTGGGTACCATTATGGTGTATTCATGCTACTCTTCTGCACATGTTTTGTGTACAGATCCATGTCCTCATTACCAACCACGTCATCAGTGAGCAGTGACAGTTGCAGACTTCAAGGTATATCTGCCACGTCCGCAGACCTCGGAGTCCCCCTCTATTCTCCCCTATGTCAAATACCTTATGTATTTATTTTTATTAAATTTTGGTGTATAGAGATGCTATTTTCCTTCTATAGCTTGTGACTTACGATGTTTCGGGTTTTGGGAAAAGTGTGTATTTCTAGAGTATTGGTTATTGTACATGTCGAACGGCATTGTTACCAGTAATTCAGTTATCTATTCCAGTTAGCTGTTGAATTTTACTTTCATTCTTTTTGTTATTTCCAAATTTATTAGGCTTACCTAGTCGTAAAGACTAGGTGCCGTCACGACGTTTTACGGAGGGAGTTTGGGGTCGTGACAGTCTCCGGCGGAATCAAAATTATATTTTTATATCATACATTACTTGAAAATACCATATCAAGAGTCATGATACTGTTGGCAATAATAGCAAGTGGAGTACCAACAACGATTTTATTGTGCGGCCACCCACTTTAGATTTGATATATATCTACAAATAAATTAAATAACCATCACAAATATATCAAAGCAGAGCAATTGTGCTAAATTTATAAGGAAGACAAAATTGATAATATGGGATGAAGCACTTATGGCTAAGTGTCAAACGATCGAAATAATTGCCCGGAATTCTAGAGATATATTGGATATTAATGAATCGTTTGGTGGAAAATTAATATTTTGGGAGGTGATTTCTATCAAGTACTACGCGTAGTTCCAAAATCGACAAAAACAAGGGTTGTAAAAGCTACCTTGCCAAAGTTATACTTCTAGCGTCAAATAAAAAAGATTCACCTGACAAGAAATATAAAGTAAGAACTGATCCAGTATTCAGTGTCTTCTTGCTTCGTGTCGGAAACGAAGAAGATCATCCAATAAAGGATGATTTGGTTCTTCCTGAACACTTGGTTATCAATCCCATTGGTAATGGTAATGCATTTAATAAGAGAAATATTTCTATCATTAGAGTAAACCGCAATTTGTGCAAATCGCAGGATAGAATTAAAAAGAAATCTTAGCTAGCAGAAATGAATATATTGATCAACTAAATAAAAGGTTGAATGCAAAATTTTATAATAAAAACAAATTGTTTTTCAGTTTTTGACTCAGCAGAAAATGATATCAATAATTACTACCAAGAAGAATACTTAAATACTTTAATACCAAAAGCACTTCTACCCTACATGTTTTTTGTCAAGTTTATATCTTACGAATGTTAATGTCACCGTAAAGCGTATATATAATAGACTAAGGGTGTGTTTGGTATGAAGAAAAATATTTTTCAATTTTCTCATGTTTGGTTGGCCTAAATATTTTGGAAAATATTTTCCTCGTGAACTCATTTTCCTTTAATTGAAGGAAAATATTTTCCCTATTAAGAGAAGGAAAAACATTTTCTAAAACTCCTTCTCAACTTTCCTCATCCTATTCCCCACTCCCACACCCAACCACCACCCAACCATCCCCACCCCCACCCCCACACCCACAGCTACACCCCGCCTACCCCCTCCACCCCGCCCCACCCTAAATAAAAATATTATTAATAGTACTTTCTTTTCATGTTATAGATAGATTTTTTTTTATTTCAACAAATAAGTATTTTTTTCTTGATATAAAAAGTGTTTTTTTTCATTTTAACAAAAAAATACTTTCTTTTCGTATAGAAAAGGTATTTTTTTTTCATTTCAACAAAAAAAAATTCTTTTCATGATGTGAAAAAAAAATAATTTTTTTTTCATTTCAACAAACTGGGTATTTTCTTTTGATGATGTAGAAAAAGTATTTTCTTTTGTTTCAATAAAATGAATACTTTATTTTCATGTTTTAGAAAGAGTACTTTCTTTTTAAACCAAAAAAGAGTATTTTCCTTTTAGTAATTGAGCACAAATTTTAACGTTATTTTTGCGCAAAAAGTAAAGCAGCACATTAATTCCTTTGGCTTTGTGTGAATTTTTAGAGACTTGGGGGGTGAGGGGGGGAGAGTAGCATAAAAAAATATTTCTACTCTCTAACCAAACACTAGAAAATATTTTTCATTCACCAACCAAACATGAAAAAATAAGTGATAAAACCACTCATTTTCCATGAAAATATTTTTCATGGAAAATATTTTCCTTCGTACCAAACACACCCTAAGTTATAATTGGTCTTCCATTGTACATAGATTAATTTTGAAGAAAAATATGTATGTCATGCTACTGCAAAACTTAGATACGTTGAATTGCTTATGTAATAGCACACGGATGGTATATAGAAGTTTTGACAATAACGTCATACATGCAAACATTATGATACTGGTCAATATGCTTCTAAGTATATTTTTATACCTGAATTCGACTTTCGTCTTCAGATACTAAGGAATATCTTGTTAAATTTGTGTGAAAATAATTTTTAGTATGTTAATATTTTGCAAATATAATAAATAAAGCACAAGGACAATCATCCTAACTATATTTACCGCAATATGTTTTCTTGCACGAACAATTGTATGCTGCACTTTCAAGAGGATATTGTCACGACCCAAATTTCTCTCTGTTGAGTATCATGATGGCACCTAGTCTTAGGGACTAGGTAAGCCTAACATTAGTGAAATAACAACAATAATACAAGAAGGCTAGCAGTCTCGATATAGAATCTTGACAGAATTTACAAATATTCCCAAAATCGGTAATACAAGTCATAAGCTCTACGAATATCCTATGACTTCTAAATACAGCTGATGGAAATAAATACAACAGTGAATGAATGATAACTACAAAGAAGGTGACTCTGAAGCCTGCGAACGCAACAGCAGGTTACCTTGAGTCTCCTCTGCAATCACCCGCACAGCTACTAACGATAAATACCTGGATCTGCACACAAAAAGGAGCAGAAGTGTAGTATGAGCACACCACAGCGGTGCCCAGTAAGTATCAAGACTAACCTCGATGGAGTAGTGACGAGGACTAGTCAAGACACCACTGGTCTACAAAATAACTGTCATGAATATAGAAAGATCCGAACACTACATCTATCTAAGACTTCATGGAATAATTTACAACAACGACAATATAATGTGGAAGGAACGTACAGAATTTAACTAACGAAGCAACATAAAAATACACCAAAGATGGGCAGCAAAACAAGCCATACCAGAAGAAAACACAACGCAATAGAGAACACCAATGACCCAACTCTACGTCTGTTTATTCACCTTGGGCCTTAGCCATTAAATCCATAGACCGGTGAAAACCTTTAAACAGCAGTTCATATGAAAAACTTTGCAAATATAATCATTTTAGTATAAAAAGATCCCCTTTGAAAACATACTTTCTCCAAATGTATATATAAGTATATTTAATAGAGAGAAATACCAAAAACATAGTTTCTTTCAAAATACGAAATTTCTAAATATGTCTTTCCAATAAATGACTTCCAAATATCATTTTCTGCAAGACAAATGCTTTTCAAATAAACCTTCGAAATAAAAGTCCTTCAGACATAATCTCTTCAAAACCATAACTTTTTCAATAATACTTTTCAATATCTCTTGATCATAATCTCCTCGAGATAAACCTACCGGAACTCAGTCCGTAACTCAGAAATTACCATACAGTACAGGAGGAATCTCAAGTCTTGTCAATAATGCAGTAAGAGATCAATATGAGCATCCAAATTGAAACAACGGAATATGAACACTTAAACAAGTGCAGTAAATATCAAACAGGAACAACGAAAACAATAATGCAAAGAAAAGTGCACGGCATCACCCTTCGTGCTTTTACTCTCATCCTCACCAAAATAAGTACATGGAATCACCCTTTGTGCTTTACTCTCATCCTCACCAAACTAAGTACACGGCATCACCCTTCGTGCTTTACTCTCATCCTCACCAAAACAAGTGCACGGCATCACCCTTCGTGCTTTACTCTCATCCTCACCAAAACAAGTGCACGGCATCACCCTTCGTGCTTTTAGTCTCCTCACCAAAACAAGTGCACAGCATCACCCTTCGTGCTTTTACTCTCATCCTCACAAGAAATAAATAAAAACGGCACGACATTATCCTTCGTGCTTTAATAACATAAATATGGCACGACATTATCCTTCGTGCTTAAATAACATAAACATGGCACAGCATCACCTTTCGTGCTTTTACACTCTCATCCTCACAATAAATAAACACACGGCATCACCCTTCGTGCTTACACTCTTCCTCACCCAAACAATATCAAAAACAACAGGTTGGCAAAGAAAGTCAACAGTAAGAACCATAAATCACAACATCTCGGCAAAGTAATCAACAATGCAAATAATATCATTAACAACACAGGTAGTAATAGAAACCATACCATCCCGGCAAGGGAGTCAACAATAAAAATAACATCATCCCGGCAAGGGAAACAGCTATAACCAATCTCGCCTAAATAGTCAACTTCATGAAATAACACTCAGATTGAATAAAGGCCCAGCAATAGGCAACATCGAGGAAATATCAACAACACAAATGTTTAACAACTAGACCTAAGTAGCACTTAAGGGAAAGGACATATAAAACACAATGTAAGACTCACGGGCATGCTTGACACCAACGAATAGATGTTCCAACTACGGCTAATCAACTATAGGGCTAGATGACACTGATTATAGTCAATTAGGCAATTTAGGAAGAAAATATAGCATGATGATAAGAGAGATAGAATATTCAGTTAAGTCAATTAAGATCAAATAGCCAAAGAAGGAATCCAAAAACAAGTAATTCTAATTTAAACAGGAAAGAATGAAGTTAACAACCAAGGATTCAAATGTAACCATTACAATTCATACACACGTAACATAAAAAGCTACAAATCCTAAAAGACCAATCTATTTGCAAATAAATCCGAGAACGCACTCGTCACCCCACATACACAGACAACAATCAACAAGAAAGACTCAATCCTATGGGGTAGTTCCCCCACACAAGGTTAGGCAAGATACTTACCTCAAAGACGACAACCCGGTACTCAAAAGTGAACTTCTCGGGCGAAAAGACCTCCGGACGGCTCAAAATCAACTAAAACAACTTCAAAATACACATAAAACGTATAAGGAACTATTCTGAATAATAAAGTTTCAGTCTTTACAAATTTATAAAAATCGACCCAAAACTCGACCCCCGTGCCCGCACCTCGGTACCCGGAAAACTTAAAAAAATCTGATTACCCATTCCGATACGAGTTCAACCATACTAAATTTATCAAATTCTGATACCATTTGGTCCTTCAAATCATGATTATTATTTTTTTTAGAAATTTTCTTTCAAAACCCACATTCTTCCTCAACTAACAACACAAAATTAAATGATAAAAACAAGAACTAATTCATGAAGTATAATTAATTCTAGTGGAAGAACACTTACCCATTCGATTTGTGTGAAAAACCCTCAAAGAATCGCCAAAACCCGAGTTCTAGAAGTCAAAATATGTTAAAATGGCTTAACCCTCGTTATATAACTTCTACCTAGGTATTTACTCATATCGATCGCGGAAAATGCTTCACGATCGCGAAGTACAAAAATTTCCAGCCTAAAATTTGCTCTTCGCGATCGCGGAAAAAGCTCCGTTATCGCGAAGAACAAATGCCCAGCTCTTCCGGACAGCATCTAGTATAATGGACATAACTATTTATAAAAAACTCTAAATTGCAAATGGTTTGGCTTTTTGAAAACTAGACACCAAGGGACATAACTTTAGTTCTTTTCTCATCTACCAAATCCTTATATATTTTGAGATATAAGTTGCTAAAGTCAGTCCTATGTAACACAATGCGATTTCCAAACACTTTCCGGACATGATGTAGTGTATCAACCATAACTCTTTGTACAAAACTCCAAATACTATATGGTTTAATTTTCCAAATATTAGACTCAAAGATCTACAGTTTTTATTTTTGGATCATCTCTAAATTCCTTATATATTTCAAGATACAAGATTCTAAAGTCGAGTCAGTGCAGCAAAACATTTCCTCTTCGCGATCGCGAAAGGCATTCCGCGATCGCGATTCACTAGCCCATTTCTCTCATTTTACTCATCGCGATCGCGACCAATTCCCCGCGATCGTTAACACACTGCTGTAGCCAAAAACCAGCAGCTATAAATGGCCTAGAAATGGTCCGATACCACCCCGAAACTCACCCGAGCCCCTCGAGACCCCGTCCGAACGTGCCAACAAGTCTCAAAACATATCACGGACTTAGTCGAGGCCTCAAATCACATAAAACAACGCTAAAAACACGAATCGCACTCGTATTCAAGCTTTATGAACGTTAGAACTTTAAAATTCTATACTCGATGCCAAAACCTATCAAATCACGTCCGATTGACCTAAAATTTTGCACACAAGTAACATTCAACATTACGGACTTCCTCCAACTTCCGGAATCGCATTCCGACCCCGATATCAAAATTTCTACTTCCGGTCGAATTTCTCAAAAACCTTCAAATTTCTATCTTTAGCCAAATGACTTCAAAATAACGTACGGACATCCAAATTCACTTCCATTCGCGCTCCCAACTCCAAAATTACCATACGGAGCTATTCCCAGGCTCGGAATCCCAAACGGACATCTATATCACTGAAATGCCTTTCAACCCAGATTTATGAAATTCTTCTAAAATGCTATCTTCCATAACATACGCCGAAACGCTCCCGAGTTATCCAAATCCCGGTCCGAACATACGCCCAAGTCTGAAATCATCATACGAACCTGCTGGAACCTTCAAATCCTGATTTGGAGGTCGTTTACCCAAAATTCCAATCTTAGTTGATTCTTCCAACTTAAGGCTTCCGAAATGATAATTTTCTTTCCAATTCGACCCCGGATTATCCGATAACTGAATCTAACCACCCACGCAAGTCGATATACACAATGTGAAGTTGTTCATGACCTTACGCCACCGAACAGATCTGAAATCCTCAAAACGACCGGTCAGGTCGTTACATTCTCCCCCTCTTAAACAAACGTTCGTCCTCGAACGTGCCAAGATTCACTTTGAACTCATCCAATCACTGATTGCACACCTCCAACACACACCCGCGGGCGATCCCACATCCCTCCAACTTACAGAAGCCTGATGACGCAATCACAACTGCAATATAGCCTTCCCATCACCACCGATAAGCCTCATACCTCTACTTCTCATCTTCTACTCATTTACGAAAGACCCGATTCTAAATCCATATCCGGCATTAGCCTCAACCAGCTGCATCAACTCATGACTACACCCATAAGTCACGACCACATAACATAGCACATCACACATATGCTTAAATAACACTTTTGATCACCATAGTTGCCCGACATCAACTCAACATTGGCAATTAGCCCCACTTCTGAACGGACTCTGTTCCAAACCCCATAATATTGATAGTGATGCAATAAACACGAAGACTTATTATTAAACACCCAAATTACCGAGCCACAACTAACACCACCAGGCACACATCCCGCAAGCTAAAACTAATAGAGCACATAAGGAGAATGACTGAATATGAATATAGAAACATATAAAGGAACTATCAAACAAGCCCATAGGCATAACTCTCTATCAACACTGACTTACCAAAAGTAATATAACAAGGAAAAAGCAAAGCATATGATCACAAGGATTCCAACCTGATAAAACCCCCATCGCGGTACTCAGCCCGGTCCAAACATATCGAATCACAATTACCACGAGGACCTCGCCCTCAACTCTGAATCACATACCAAAAATATGTCATACCAATTGAAATTCCTCCACTAACTCATCTCAGCTGATAAAAATCATAACGCCAACTGAACTCACATCTCGATGGAGTATCAAATCACAACTCGTAAACAAAACACTTTAAGAAAATCACATAAAGCTCACCACGAATAACAACAAGGACTCACTTTTAGTTTCACCACTATCAAAATAAATAAAACAACGATAGAGTGCAAAACATGAAACTTACTCATAAATGAAACAACAAATAAGGGAACTCGTCCCGACCAGCAGAACTATAATGAGATACAATTGGTTCTCCTCCGTTACACATCAAAACATATCTATGTGATGATATCTGGCACAACGACTTCTAGTTAACAATATGAAACACATCAATGGGTCGGGTCTCCCCCTCTTAAGCGCCCTCCACTCACCTGAATACCATGTTAGAACACACCTGCTTGAACCCTGGAATGATCTCTCACCCTGTGGCTAACATCTCCACACTCAAAATAACCTTTATGCCAACGAGACTGTGGAAAACATACAATACGAATCCTCTGGGACCCATGAGTACCTGAAAACCCCCCATGCGAAGCTGGTAATGCAAACTGAACTGGTTGACCCAAAATTCTCTACCATGTCGTACCTTGCCTCCATAATACAGACCAGTAGATTTCTTCGATCTACGAGGCCTCCTTGCCTCCCTGAACTTTCTCCCTGATCTCGTTTGTCCTCTCGCTCCCAGTCCCACATTCTCTCTAACCGTCGAGCGATCCTTACTACATGCTGAAACGAGGCATCCTATCCTAACTCTCGAGTCTTGCTGAACCGTATATCATGCCTGAGTCCCTCGATGACTCTACGAACTCATCTCCTCACTGAAGCAACCAAGCGAGGTGTATATTTCGCCAACTCACTGAATCTAACGGCATACTCCAGTAGTGACATAGCGCCCTGACGTAACTGCTCAAACTCCACGCGCGATACATCCCGAAGGAACTGAGGTGCAACCTTCCCCAAAGCATATCTGAAAACTGAATCCATGCTAGTGAAGCTAACTCGTCCAGGTGACCCCAACTCATATGTCATCACCACTGATCAATCCACTACTCTGGACCTAAGACGTGACAAAAGTAATCCCCCTCATCTCCATAATACCCGATGTATGAAGAATATAGTGACACTTCCCTAGAAAGCCCTGGTATCATCCGTCGCCAATGCACTGAAAGATAGGAGAGTGGTACTTCTTGTACCTCTACCGTCCAAGGTATTCTTCCTCTGATGCTGCTACCCTAACCACGGCTGAACTAAAACCACCCGTCATGCTGTCATGACAACTGGTACCTGGTCAATATGATCTCGCTGCTCTGGAGTGTAGATGGTGGGAGTCTGAACTCCTCCCCTAGTCTGTGGAATAGCCAGTGGACTAGAATCAATCTCGTTTGAGTCACTGTACTAATCATACTGAAACTGCACCCAGGTTTTCCTGAAGTCTGGGGCAGCAACAGGCACCCCCCAGTACCTGTCCCCCACTGGAACTATTGCGGATTCTCAACGGTTGCTCTGATAGGCATCTTAACTGCGGCACGTGTTCCTCGTCGGCCTCTGTCTCTGACCATTACGACATTTGCTTCGGGGTAACATCATCAGGAACCGCAGTTCGTGTCCTCACCATCGGTGAGAGAATGGAACGATAATTTCAAACTTCAAGATCAATGAACTCGCATGATAGGAATTAAGGAAGTGAAATTATCCTAATAGTTCCGTAGCCTCTCGAAGATAAGTACAGATGTCTCCGTACCGATCCGCAAGACTCTACGAAACTCGCTTATGACTTGTAGCACCTATGAACCTAGGGCTCGGATACCAACTTCTCACGACCCAAATTTCCCTCTGTTGGGTATCGTGATGGCACCTAGTCTTAGGGACTAGGTAAGCCTAACATTAGTGAAATAATAACAATAATACAAGAAGGCTAGCAGTCTCGATATAGAATCTTGACAGAATTTACAAATATTCCCAAAACCGGTAATACAAGTCATAAGCTCTACGAATATCCTACGACTTCTAAATATAGCTGTATGGAAATAAATAAAACAATGAATGAATGATAACTACAAAGAAGGTGACTCTGAAGCCTGCGAACGCAACAACAGGTTCCCTTGACTCTCTTCGGCAATCACCCGCACAGCTACTAACGATAAATACCTGGATCTGCACACAAAAAGGTGCAGAAGTGTAGTGTGAGCACACCACAGTGGTTCCCAGTAAGTATCAAGACTAACCTCGGTGGAATAGTGATGAGGACTAGTCAGGACACCACTGGTCTACAAAATAACTGTCATGAATATAGAAATATCCGAACACTACATCTATCTAAGACTTCACGGAATAATTTACAACAACGACAATATAATGTGGAAGGAACGTACAGAATTTAACTAACGAAGCAACATAAAAATACACCAAAGATGGGCAGCAAAACAAGCCATACCAGAAGAAAACACAACGCAATAGAGAACTCCAATGACTCAATTCTACGTCTGTTTATTCACCTTGGGCCTTAGCCATTGAATCCATAGACCGGTGAAAACCTTTCAACAGCAGTTCATATGAAAAACTTTGCAAATATAATCATTTTAGTATAGAAAGATCTCCTTTGAAAACATACTTTCTCCAAATGTATATATAAGTACATTTAATAGAGAGAAATACCAAAAATATAGTTTCTTTCAAAATACGAAGTTTCTAAATATGTCTTTCCAATAAATGACTTCCAAATATCATTTTATGCAAGAAAAATGCTTTTCAAATATACCTTCGAAATGATAGTCCTTCAGATATAATCTCTTCAAAACCATAACTTTTTCAATAATACTTTTCAATAAAATCTCTTTATCATAATCTCCTCGAGATATATCTACCGGAACTCAGTCCGTAACTCAGAAATTACCATACAGTACAGGAGGAATCTCAAGTCTTGTCAATAATACAGTAAGAGATCAATATGAGAATCCAAATTGAAACAACGGAATATGAACACTTAAACAAGTGCAGTAAATATCAAACAGGAACAATGGAAATAATAATGCAAAGACAAGTGCACGGCATCACCCTTCGTGCTTTTACTCTCATCCTCACCAAAATAAGTACACGGTATCACCCTTCGTGCTTTACTCACATCCTCACCAAAACAAGTACACGACATCACTCTTTGTGCTTTACTCTCATTCTCACCAAAACAAGTGTACGGCATCACCCTTCGTGCTTTTACTCTCATCCTCACCAAAACAAGTGCACAGCATCACCCTTCGTGCTTTTACTCTCGTCCTCACAATAAATAAATAAAAATGGCACGGCATTATCCTTCGTGCTTTAATAACATAAACATGGCACGGCATTATCCTTCGTGCTTAAATAACATAAACATGGCACGACATCACCCTTCGTGCTTTTACACTCTCATGCTCATAATAAATAAATACACGGCATCACCCTTCGTGTTTTACACTCTTCCTCACCCAAACAATATCAAGAACAACAGGTTGGCAAAGAAAGTCAACAATAAGAACCATAAATCACAATATCCCAGCAAAGCAATCAACAATGCAAACAATATCATTAACAACACAGGCGGTAATAAAAGCCATACCATCCCGGCAAGAGAGTCAACAATGAAAACAACATCATCCCAGCAAGGAAAACAGTTATAACCAATCTCGCCTAAACAGTTAACTTCATGGAATAACTCTCAGATTGAACAAAGGCCCCGCAATAGGCAACATCGAGGAAATATCAACAACACAAATGTTTAACAACTAGACCTAAGTAGCACTTAAGGAAAAGGTCATATAAAACACAATGTAAGACTCATGGGCATGCTTGACACCAACGAATAGATGTTCCAACTACGGCTAATAAACTATAGGGATAGATGCCACTGATTGTAGTCAATTAGGCAATTTAGGAAGAAAATATAGCATGATGATAAGAGAGGTAGAATATTCCGTTAAGTCAATTAAGATCAAATAGCCAACGAAGGAATCCAAAAACAAGTAATTCTAATTTAAACAGGAAAGGATGAAGTTAACAACCAAGGATTCAAATGTAACCATTACAATTCATACACAGGTAACATAAGAACCTACAAATCCTAAAAGGCCAATCTACTTGCAAATAAGTCCGAGTACGCACTCGTCACCTCACATACACGGACTACAATCAACAAGGAAGACTCAATCCTATGGGTAGTTCCCCCACACAAGGTTAGGCAAGATACTTACCTCAAGGACGACAACCTGGTACTCAAAAGTGAACTTCTCGGGCGAAAAGACCTCTGGACGGCTCAAAATCAACTAAAACAACTTCAAAATACACATAAAACGTATAAGGAACTATTCTGAATAATAAAGTTTCAGTCTTTACAAATGTATAAAAATCGATCCAAAAGTCGATCCCCGGGCCCGCACCTCGGAATCCGATAAATTTACAAAAATCTGATTACCCATTCCGATACGAGTTCAACCATACTAAATTTATTAAATTCCGATACCATTTGGTCCTTCAAATCATGATTTTTTTTATTTTAGAAATTTTCTTTCAAAACCCACATTCTTCCTCAACTAATAACACAAAATTAAATGATAAAAACAAGAACTAATTCATGAAGTATAATTAATTCTAGTGGAAGAACACTTACCCATTCGATTTGTGTGAAAAACCCCCAAAGAATCGCCAAAAATCGAGCTCTAGAAGTCAAAATATGTTAAAAATGGCTTAACCCTCGTTATATAACTTCTACCTAGGTATTTACTCATAGCGATCGCGGAAAATGCTTCGCGATCACGAAGTACAAAAATTTCCAGCCTAAAATTTGCTCTTCGCGATCGTGAATAACAAATGCCCATCTCTTCCGGACAGCCTCTAGTATAATGGATACTCCCTCCTTTCCAATTTTTGTGAATCTGTTTTACTGGGCACGGAGTTTAAGGAAAAAGACTTTTGGAATTTGTGGTCCTAAATAATTCAAAAAGGGGCCCAGTGTATTTGTGTGGTTATAAAAGCTTCTCATTTAAGGGTAGAATTTGTAAGTTTAACCAAAATTATTTCCAAATTTAGAAAGGGGTCATTCTTTTTGGAACGGACCAAAAAGGAAATAGGTTCACATAAACTACAACAGAGGGAGTATAACTTTTTGTACAAAACTCCAAATTGAAAATAGTTTGACTTCTTGAAAACTAGACACCAAGTGCTACAACTTATATTCTTGCTCATCTCTCAATTCCTTATAGATTTTGAGATATAAGTTGCTAAAGTCAATCCCATGCAACACAATGCGATTTCCAAATACTTCCCTGACATACTGTAGTGTATCAACCATAAATCTTTGTACACAACTCTAAATGCTAAATGGTTTGATTTTTCGAAAACTGACTCAAAGGATACAACTTTAATTTTTGGATCATATCCAAATTCTTTATAGATTTCAAGATACAAGCTTCCAAAGTCGAATCAGTGTAGTAGAACATTTCCTCTACGAGTTCGCGAAAGGCCTTCCGCGATTGCGATTCACTGGCCCATTTCTCTCATTTTACTCATCGCGATCGCGACTAATTCCCCGCGATCTTGTAACACACTGTTGTAGCCAAAAACTAGCGGCTATAAATGGCCTAGAAATGGTCTGAAATCACCTCGAAACTCACCCGAGCCCATCGGGGCCCCGTCCGAACGTGCCAACAAGTCTCAAAACATATCACGGATTTAGTCGAGGCCTCAAATCACACCAAACAACGCTAAAAACACGAATTGCACTCATATTCAAGCTTTATGAACTTTAGAACTTTAAACTTCTATATTCGATGCCGAAACCTATCAAATCACGTCCGATTGACCTCAAATTTTGCACACATGTAACATTCAACATTACAGACCTGCTCCAACTTTCGGAATCGCATTCTGACCCCGATATCAAAATTTCCACTTCCGATCGGATTTCTCAAAAACCTTCAAATTTCTATCTTTAGCCAAATGACTTCAAAATAACCTATGGACATCCGAATTCACTTCTGATCGCGCTTCCAACTCCAAAATTACCATACGGAGCTATTCGTAGGCTCGGAATCCCAAACGGACATCTATATCACTGAAATGCCTTTCAACCCAGATTTATGAGATTCTTCTAAAATGATATCTTCCATAACATACGCCGAAACGCTCCCGGGTTATCCAAATCTCGGTCCGAACATATGCCCAAGTTCGAAATCATCATACGAACCTGCTGGAACCTTCAAATCCTGATTCAGAGGTTGTTTACCCAAAATTCCAATCTTAGTTGATTCTTCCAACTTAAGGCTTCCGAAATGATAATTTTCTTTCCAATTCGACTCCGGATCATCCAGTAACTGAATCTAACCACCCACGCAGGTCGATATACACAATGTGAAGCTGTTCATGACCTTACGCCACCGAATAGAGCTGAAATTCTCAAAACGACCGGTCGGGTCGTTACAGATATCAAGATCACCAACAAGAGTTATGGTTAAAGCAAAGCAACCAAAGTATTAGGAGGAAACATACACAAAAAGATATTGTCCACAAAGAACTGTTCGTTAAGATACCATCACATTAAATACTTTTAAATTATAATACATAATTATCTAACTAACATGACCAAATTGATAATTTGTGTAAGTTTTGATGATGTCATTCTTTTTAAAATTCATGTATTATGCTAATGTAATAATATTTTTCGACATTTTAGATGATTGTTGTATTATTATACATAAAATTTCTCTCATTAATTAAATTTAGTGTTCCTTCATACAAATAAATATTTAAATCATCAAGTGTCATTATTAATGTGGAACTCATGTAGTTTAAAAAATGTATATCCAGCGTCATTTTTAGCCGTACCTATTGCTACTTATTTTTGTTGTGAAGCTTATAGGTAAAAGTTGAAATTTGATCGTATACGCGAACACATGCATTAACTATTTTTTTTCATGGGGCAGACGTATTTCGGTATTCTAAATTGTGAATGTACATATACGTATTAAAAAATGAATTACTAGAGTTTTTGTAGTCTAAACTATTTTCACTCACGAAAAAAATACTATTGTGCGCTTAAATTTTTGAACTCTACGGTAGTAGATTCAAGCTTTTTCTTTCGACAATGTATATGCTGGGATGGAAAAGGTCAAAAGGTAAGACACATGACATGCACCCTTTCTAAAGTGTGGAAAGTATAAATATCATTTAATATTCTACCTAATTGAGTGAACTAAAACATTAATAGGCATGTGATCCAAGACCATGGCCACCTTATTAGGTTTATGCTTTTTAGGTCTACATTAGAGGAAAACATGTAACCATTTAAATGTTGTTTAATTTAGATCTTTCAATTCATCAGAAGTACTAGAAATGATAAAATATGTGAAAGACTATGAATAGCTGTAAATTTAGATAAAACAAATAAAACCAGCAAATCTTATATCACTTTTAAAACATGAAGCCTTCTATTCTCTTTTATCCAAATTTACTTTTAAACTTATAGTAATTTTTTTTTTTTGTGTGTGTGAATAGCTTCAACGACATATTAATCATTTTAATAGAAAAAGTATTTATAGCATTTTTTTTACCAAGTACACTACTTCTTATCATTACTTTCAACACTTCTATCGATACACGTAATTATTTTTTGTAAAATCAATTTTAGCACCTTATATTTTTCTAACACTTAAGATTTATCATCTACTTTTAATTGGCTAATCCAAACGGCCTTATAGTTTGCTTATTTTAAGATCTAAAAAGTATATTAGACATTAAACCATATGCTCCTCTCTTTACACATAATACCATTAAAAAAAAGTACCTGATACCATGACCACATGCTTATTAGGTATGTGACATATGAAAAAGATATTTGCTTTTTTGAAGAAAAAAAAACAAATTTATTGTCAAGATACACATTTAAGCTGCAATTAAATGTCACCAAAGTTACAAGTCGATGTTAATTGCGAGGAAGACCAATAAATTGGGAAGATCAGAGTTGTTGACTAGGATGTTAATTATAGGGATTGCTACTTATTTGATTTTTCTAAGATAACGGGTATATTCTCTTGCTAATCGGGTAGACTTCTATAAATAATTTAACTAATACGTAGAGAAAATATAACATTAATTCTATTAATTCAGTAGAGAAATTATTGAAGAGTAAAGTTATAACAATCAGGTAAACTTCGATGAACAACTTAACATATAGGTAGAGTAATAATAATATCAACTCTACCGACCCGATAGAGAAATCTTGAAGAGCAAAAGTATAATGATTTGGTACACTAAATGAACAATTTAATTTGGTAGAGAAACCCCTGGAGAGCTATGTGCGGGTCCGGGGCTACTTTGAAAATAACACTAATTTTAGGGACACTCGGATAAGACTAGTCCCTTGAGGGGTTACTCCTGTCAATCTTCCCTCTTAACAGTCTGTGTTATTGTTTATTTTGGGCTGATTCTGCGTGTTTTTTTTAAAAGATCGCACACCATTAAGAAATTCCTACATCTTATTTGTGGGCTCCCAAATTTTTTATATATTAATGCGGGATTTGATTCACACAACCAACGATTGCCCCATCAGACGAACTTCCACATAGCCCAGATGAAGCAGCAGCCATCGATCCGTATAACCTATAAAAAGGAGGTGGTTGTGGCGTGAAGTACTATGGGTCACCGAGGTTCCTTTTCTTCCGCCTCTTAAGATCCGTTATCTCTATAATTTGATCATTCGCGTATCAGCCCCGTACTTTTTTAATCTCCCTTTTCTCCTGGCGTAAGAAAGTGACACATGCTTGATCCATCGATCTTCCTCTCGAATCAAGTTCCACCTAGCCTATTACCACGATTCATGTGTCAATTTTTTAGATTCATTTTCTGCAACTACATCGTCATTTAAGCTTGTAAGAATGAATAAATCGAACCCCACTCTATCACTCTGCTATCGTCATACTCATTTTAATAAGCATATATAAGAATGCACTCTAGGGGGCAGATTTATATGGCGGGTTATGGGACGCGTGAACCCATGTCTCTCCTCAAAATTAGATAGGTTGTGTATAAATTTTCTAAAATTAGTATAATATTAACAGTTTGCACCAGTAGTACAAGAAGGTAGGATGATATACTTGGTTAAATATTGAGTTATTTTATCAAGAGGAATAGATATTAATTCCTATTTAATACATATTTTTCTTCTTTTTAGTAGTGTGCCATATACTGAAAGTTCAAACTCCGCCTCTAAATGCACTTGGTTGCCCCCATCTATTTTGTGATAACGCCTTTCGACGGGAAGAGATATCATTTTTATTAGATCTATTTGAGCTTCCTCCCTTGAATATTATTTATTTTTAGAATTACCGCTCAATTTAATGTAAAGAGAATTTGATTTTTAACATAATGTTGGAGAAAAAAATTGGTTTCTTATGTTTGGAGATATGTTTAAAATAGTCCATTAAGGTCATCTTCAACCTTGCCTCCATTTTCTCATTTAAAATGGAGTAAAATTACTCCAATCATTATTCCATTTTTTATTCCAAAAAAAAAGTTCATTTTATATTCTTTTCTCTCTTCAATATCATATTTTTTATTTAAATTTTATTTTCTTAATTCTACTAAAAAATTCTATATCTTTTTTTCTTTTTTATATATTCATCACATATAAAGTATTTCCTTTCTTGTATAACTATTTAATATAAAAATATTTTATACCATAAACTTTTAAATAATATAATTTGTAAGCAAATATTATAGATTATATATATTAACGAAATTCAAATAAAGTGAAATTATTGAGATACAAGATAATTAAATACATATTAGACTATGGTAAAATTTAAATTAAATATTACATGAATATTCAACTTCCACCTCTAGTATGCTTCCGTAAATGATCTATTAATGCATTATGAAGTGTAAAATGAACATCTTTGTCCTTAATTCTTTTGTATTGAGTTAAAAATTATTCAAATCGGTGATTTTCATTTACTATCATTTCTACCGTTGGAGGTGGACATTCCCAATCATCTTGAATTGGTGCATTAAGATCACGCTAATTTTAAATCGGTGATTTTCATCTACTACCATTTTATTATTGTTTTCAATTTGATGTATTTTCAATTTTCACTTTTCAAGTTAGCAACATCTAATATTTTGTATTCGCACCTTTCAGTTTTAGCAACATCTAATATTTTATATTTGCACCATTCATTTTTTGAGATAAATATATATTTTTTGTACAATTATAACTTATATAAGATTAACTTACAATTTTACATAATAATAATAAATGCACGTAAATTAATTTATCAAAATTATGCGCCAAAGTTAAAATACAAAATTAATATTATAAAGATATTACATAAACATAATAGGTATAAATAAAGAGATAAGTTAAATGAGTTAAATAATAAAAATAATAATAAAGTAATAGGGAATAGTAATGGAGGATATGAATAGTGTTACTCCAAATTTGGAGTAACACTATCCATCCCCCATTTTGCAGCCAAAAATGAGGGAGCATTGGAGCCAAATTTCTCCGAATACTGACTGCATTTTGGCAAATGGAGCAGCGTTGGGGATGGCCTAAATATACTACTGAATGGTCTTTTTTGTTTTTGCTAAAACGGCGTGATGTATTAAAGTAGGAAATTTAAAAGTGTTATTACAACATGGAACAGATCTTAACGATGTAGTTCCTAACAAGTCTTTGCGATATGTAAAGAAAGCAAATAATGACACCGTGCTCCAAAATATATCTTCACGTTCAGCATATCCTTCCAATATCCGTGTACTTGCATAATTTGCTAGAAGGTGAGCAACTGAGTTGGCTTCATAGTATTTATGCTTGATTAGTGACTGGTTCATTGCTGCGATGGTCCAATGGTCTTGGTCTTTTAAGAGCTTGTTTGGGCATAAGAATTATTTCACTTTTTTTTTTAAAAATCACTTTTTTTAAATCGGTGTTTGGCAATAAAATTTCAGCTTTTCACTTGAAAATGAATTTTGAAATTTTTCGAAAATTTAAAAAACTCTAAAAAGCTGTTTTTCAAAATTTTCACTCAGATCACTCACAAAATTTTAAAAACATCCCAAATTATATTCATGTCCAAACACAACTCTAATTTTCAAATATCATTTTCACTTTTTCGGAATTTTACAATTCTTATGTCCAAACGCCCAATAAGTTTGTCAAAAATGAGTCTTTTTATTTGTCAAATTGACAAACACTATGTTTATCCTAAAAGCAGATAACAATTGAATTTATACGTGATTTTAAGGACACGTGATTTTACTTGGCACAAACATAGAAAATACATAAATTGATATTGAAATTGACTGTAAAGAGAAATAAAATCAAACCAAAAGAGATGTATAAATTTGGCCCTCGAGCTAGGTCACCCTCGAACCAAATGAATATTCTATCGAAATATGAACAAAGTAACAGAGTATTGAAAGCTTAAGAGAAATGCAGTATCTTGCTTTCTATTGCGTGAATATGATGTCTTTTACAAATGATCAGACCTCCTTTATATAGTAAGGGAGTCCTACTTATGTTACAACTCTAAATACAGTAAAAATCACATGATTGGCTAATTAATCGGCCTCATATTGATACGTGCCGAGATTTTTGCCGTGATCCTTGCTCGATTACAGATATTTCGATTTACCATTATTCAACTAGGTAAACTTCCATCGATCTAGATTGATTTCTCTTTTTCTCGATTTCGATCTAGTCCGATCTTGACCTTGATCGGTCCCTAGATTACGAGCTCAGCAATCTAACTCCGTACTATGGCTCGATAAACTGTATAGGTCAAAATTTGGACCGAACTTAATAGCTGCAAATGGACGTGGTCAAGGATTAAGCTGACCACGGCGCAATGGAGAAAAGTCTTCTTAAGAAGACCAATGCCGAGGTCGAGTACAAAATGTATGAAAGTAGCGGTAGAATAAGTTTAGAACAGAAAAGAGGAATATTCCTTCAGTTGTACCTTTTAGGGTTTCTTAGGAATATCTCCTACAAATAGGAAGAGAGAAAAAATAAAAAGGTATCTTCACTTTTCTGATAAGAACACATTGTAAATGTTGACTACAAGGAATAGACAAAACTTGTCTTATCCTGATCCGATTATTCAAAATATGTCTTTTACTCACAAGATGCAAGGATTTTCGGTCCGCTCTCATTTTATATTATCATACGTTGGTGTCAGTAAGGAGAATCATCCAAGTCATCTAATATTTTAGTGACAAATTCCTTCTTATTACATTTATTGCCATTATCTACATTCATTGCATGCTTTCTTTATCGCATTCATTGACAATCATTGGGCACTCTTGATAGGCATCCATTATTATCGGACACGGTCCTACATCATTAATACATTAAGTCTTCAGATTTATTAGTCATTATATTTAACTAGGATTCACCCCCTATTTTCTTGTTAATTTGTTCTAAGAAAAGGTTTAACACTTTTTTCATAAAACAATTTGGTGCCGTCTGTGGGGAGGTTCTAGTTAAAAAAATTTGTTTCTTCTAGATCTAAAAAAAAAGAAGACAACGACCATCTTTTTCTCGTTTGCACAAACTAACAATGGCAAGAAAAAGGAGATAAAAGATTAAAAGTAGTAGCAGATGTCACTGCCAACCTCTTGAACACCATCAACGAGGTTGAAAGAGAAGATAAGGAGAATGTGACGCTGAGTGTCACACCCAGGCGAAGTGACTCACCTCCCCCTCACGGGAGTGTAACCGCTTCACGCGAAAAGGGGGCCTCCATGTCCACAGTTGAGGAAGCATCACCAGTAGTGAAAAATCTATTGGAGGCGTGGTTGACAAGTACCCTAAACAACATACTTGAAAAACCCGCTCAAGGGGCGAGTAGGAGTTCCGCACGAGCGGATACCGCGACAGCCGTCAATGAACAACCCACTCCTCTCCCAACAGGTAACACTCACACCGTTGTTGATGCAGGTAATGATGCACTTGCGGCCATTCTGAAGAAAATGAAAGAAATGGAGAACGAGAATAAAGTTCCCCACGACCAAATGAGGGAGCATCAAGAAAGAGTTGATAAGATACCAGTCGCCCCGAAACTTCTACCAAAATGGGACGGCGGTCGGTTCGTTGAACAACCGTACAGCGATGAGGCAACCCCACATGCCATACCCAAAACCTTCAAAATGCCGTCATATTTGAAAATATATGATGGCACAACGGACCCTGAAGATCATATCATTCATTACGTCACGGCAGTAAAAGGCAACGACTTCTCAAAAGAGCAGGTACCATCAGTGCTGCTGAAGAAGTTCGGCGAAACCCTAACAAGGGGAGCCTTAAAATGGTACTCACAGTTACCAGCATGTTCGATAACGACGTTTGAGGAAACGACCGATAAGTTTGTCACCGCCCACGCCGGTCCAAGAAAGCAGATGCCAGGGTGAATGACATATTCGCCGTCAGATAATCGCCTGGCGAGGGACTCATGGAATTCCTCGCCTGGTTCAACAGAGTAAGAATGAACTTGCCAAACGTATTAGAAGGGATAGCGATGGCAGCCTTCCAAAATGGGTTGAAATGGAACAGTTCGAGGGCAACCAGGAAGTTGTTAAGCAGACTTATGAAATACCCTCCCACCACCTGGGAAGAAATTCACAACGTCTATTGCACCAAGGTGAGAGCATATGAAGACGACCTTAACGGTCCAACCCAACAGCTAACATCAGTCCAAACGGAGTTGAGAAAAGATCACCGTAATGATGGTCAGAGAGATCATTCAGGTCCACGCCTCAACCGAGACAGGCACCAACCATATGTCAGAACGGTCATCCCACCATCTCCTCGCCATACAGAAGGGTCGTCTAGGCCACATACTGGGACTCAACAAAATGAAAAAGGTATGACTCCACTCTTGTATGCTCACAAATTTTTGTGTTTCCCCTTCAGAAATAGTGTACGCACTAGAGAAGCTCGACCTAAGGTGAAGTGGCCGCAAAAGATGAAGTCTGACCCAAATACCATAAAGTCGAACGCCCTCTGTGAGTTTCACCAGGAGCGGGGTCATAAAATCGAAGACTGCATAGCCTTACGGCAAGAAGTAGTGAACATGCTTCACCAAGGACATCTAAGGGAACTGATGGGTAACGGAGAAAGAGCCAACTTCGGCCGCAGACAAGAACAACACAAAGGCCCTCCAAAGGCACACTCCTCCGCCCTCCGGCGGAGGCGACGAAGTAGCAATCAATCACGTCAAGTTCACCACCACACATAAACTAAAGCGGTCGATCACCCATGAACAATATGATGACCTCGAAGACAGTATCACCTTCGATAAGTCAGATACCCACAGTTTGACCTTTCCTCACTTCGATTCCCTTGCCATTACTTTACGTATTTCAGATACTGATGTAAAAAGAATAATGGTAGACGGCGGGAGCGGTGCGTGTATTTTCCATCCCCGAGTCCTAGAACAAATGAGACTCGAGGACAAGATAGTACCACGCTACATAACACTAACAGGTTTTAACAATGCAGTTGAGCGAACCTCAGGAGAGATAACACAGCTCGTTCTGGCCGGGGGCATCACCCTAGAGACAACGTTCCATGTCATGAACCATGGCACAACCTACAACGCCATCATAGGGCGACCCTGGATACACGCCATGCGGGCTATCCCGTCCATCTTATATCAAGTGATCAAATTTCCTACCCCATGGGGAATATCTAGCATTCGCGGGGAACAACGCACAACTCAAGAATTCTACCATATCGCCCAATATTGCACATACACACAACAATTAAAGGAAGTGGGCTCGGGAACATAGCAATTACCGAAGTTGGGGCCTGAAGTCTACGAACAAAAAGACGTCATCAAGGACCTCGACGTCGTGGAAGCCACAGGGTCAACAATAGAAAGACCTCGATCCCCTCCAACTAGACAACAACGACCACAGTAAAAAGTCTTACATCGGCCATAAACTCTCAAAACCAGGTAAATTTCATAAATTGTTAATTGACAATGCCGATCTGTATGCTTTCTCCCATGCAGATATGCCAGGTATCTCGAAAGACATCGCCACGCACAAGTTGAACGTCCATCCACTCTACCCGTCGGTACGACAAATAATAAGAAAGTTCAACGCCACAATCAACGAGGCCGTCCGCGATGAGGTGGAAAAATTACTTGCCAACGGCTCCATCCGGGAGTTAAAATACCCCCAATGGGTCGCCAACGTGGTCATGGTAAAGAAGAAAAACGGGAAGTGGCGCATGTGCGTGGATTTCACGGACCTACAAAGCATGCCCAAAGGACTCTTTTTCGTTACCTTACATCGATCAACTCATCGACGCAACAACGAGGCACGAGTTGTTAAGTTTCTTGGATGCCTACTCAGGTTACAACCAAATCCTCATAGAGGAGGAAGACCAGAAAAAGACCACTTTCATTACCCACCAGGGGACGTACTACTATAGAGTCATGTCGTTCGGACTACAGAATGCAGGGGAAACTTATTAAAGGCTGGTCATCAATATGTTCAAGGATTAACTCGGCAAAAAAATGGAGGTTTATATAGACGATATGCTGGTCAAATCAAAAAGAAAGGAAGATCACATCGACCATCTGAAGAAAGCCTTCGATATAGTAAGGCAATACAGATTGAAGCTGAACCCCGAAAAGTGTGCCTTCAGTGTGACCTCGGGGAAGTTCTTCGGTTTCCTGGTGTCGCAAAGAGGCATTGAGGTCAACCACGACCAGATCAAAGCCATCGAAGGAATACCCGAGATATTGACCAGTAAGAAACAAGTACAAAAACTGACCGGCCGTATAGCTGCCCTGTCGAGGTTCATCTCATGATCCTCTAACAGATGCCACAAATTCTTCAACGTGCTTAAAAAGGACAACGGACTCTAGTGGAATTCAGAATGCATCGAGGCCTTAAGAGAACTAAAGTCATACTTGTCCTCGCCCCCGCTACTCGCCAAAGAAGAACCCGACGAGTGTCTCCTGATATACTTGGCCGTATCAGAGGTCGCAATAAGTACAGTGTTGGTCCGTGAAAACAAAGGTATGCAATCTCCAATCTATTACATCAGCAAAACCCTGGTCGACACTGAAATAAGGTACCCCCACCTCGAAAAGTTGGCCTTGGGATTAGTCATAGCTTTAAGAAATCTTAGACCCGATTTTCAATGTCACCTCATATCGGTGGTCACGACCTCCCCCCTAAGGATTATCTTACATAAACCCGAGCTGTCGGGGAGATTGGCCAAGTGGGCCATAGAATTGAGCGAGTACGATATAACATATCAGCCGTGAACAACGATAAAATCGCAGGTACTCGCTGATTTCAGTGCCAAAATAATGCCTGAGGTCGAGCAGGAAACTTCTCGTACCTCTCCTAATTCACCCAACCTATGGGTCCTATACATCGATGGCGTTTCCAACGTGTCAGGATCTGGACTGGGACTCGTACTCGAGGTCCCAACAGGAGAAGTCATCCGCCAGTCCATATGGTGCCCCGATATGACTAACAATAAGGACGAGTACGAGGCCGTAATTGCAGGACTAAAGATAGCTCTCAAGTATGGAGCACGATGAGTCATCCTCCGATGCGACTCATAATTCGTTGCCAACCAAGTCATAGGGACTTTCCAAATCAAATAGTAAAGGCTACAAAAGTACCAAGCAGAAATTTATAAACTACTGCCGGAATACGACGAATGTCAACTCGACCAGATACCTCAAGCACAAAACATCGAGGCAGATGGCCTCGCCAAATTAGCAGCAACAACCAAAAACATAAATGGAAAAGAAAACGTGGTTACCCTTCTCCACTCGTCAATAGAAAAACTTGATGTACACTCTGTAAATTTAACTTGGGACTGGCGCAACCGTATTGTAACATACTTGCAGGAGGGAATGCTCCCATCGGATAAAAAAGAAGCCAAAATCTTCGAATGCAGACGGCCAGATACAACATCATCAACCACGACTTATATAAAATAACGTTGGCGGTCCCTTGGAAAAATGCCTAGGGCCAAACTAAACAAGACGCGTCCTCGAGAAAGTACACGAAGGCCACTGCGGTGCCCATACCGACAACGGATCCCTTGTCAGATGCTTCATACGAGCAAGCTATTATTGGCCCACCATGAAGAAAGAAGTCGCCGACTTCGTCAAGAAGTGCGAGCAATGCCAGAAATACGCTCCTATGATACACCAAGCGGGCGAGCACCTCCACTCGGTCACATCGCCATGGCCATTCATCAAATGGGGAATGGACAGACCACTTCCAAGGGGACGAGGTAATGTGCGTTTCCTTTTGGTTTTAACTGACTACTTTTCCAAATGGGTAGAAGCAGGTGCATTTGCCCAAATACGCGAACAAGAATTTATCACATTCATATAGAGGAACATCATATGCCGCTTCGACATCCCCAAAGAAATGAGTTTTGACAACGGACCTCAGTTCACCGGGAAAAAGACCGTCGAATTCTTCAAAAAATAGAACATCAAACGAATACTCTCCATGCCATATCACCCTGCAGGCAACAACCAAGCCGAATCCTCCAACAAAAAAATACTAAACATCATGAAGAAGAAACTCAAAGACGCCAAGGAACTATGGCTGGAACTACTACCAGAAGTGCTAAGGGCGTACCGCACCACGCCAAAAACAAACACAGGAGAAACGCTATATTCACTAGTCTATGGAATTGACGCAATGATACCAGTCGAGGTCGGGGAACCAAGTTTGAGATACTCCAAAGCGGACCAAGCAACGACGATAAAAGAAAGCAAGACCTCGACGAAGCGGAGGAGCGAAAAGACATGGCTTACATAAGAATGATAGCCCGGAAACATCAAGCAGAACGGTATTTCAACAAAAAGGCCAAAGTAAGACCACTCAAAGTCGGGGACTATGTACTCAAGTCCAAAACACAGGCGAGCAAAGATCCAAGAGAATGTAAATTAGGAACCAATTGGGACGGGCCATACAAAATCACGGCATCAGCAAACAAAGGATCATTCCAACTAGAAACAATGGAGGGAAAACTACTACCAAATAATTGGAACGTCGCCCACCTTAAATACTTCAACTTTTGAGAACAGACGTCCTCCAAGTCATACTCTTTTTCCTCACCCCGGTTTTATCCCAATTGGGTTTTATCGGGGAGGTTTTTAATGAGGTGACGAAGGGGACGTCTCAAAGTTCAAGTATATAATTCATCCCCCAACCTATCGACTACTTCTCCAGGCCGAGCGATGAAGGGACTAGGTAGGCTGGAACTTCTCAAATATATGGATGGAACAAACAGAAACATGTATGTTCTCCAATGAATGAATAAACAAATCAGCATGCGGCATTTTTGCACAACTCCACCAAATCATTCTACATTCTACATTCGACTCCGCTCGAATTATCTGACATCCGCCCTCGCTTGAATCATTCGACATTTGAACTCGCTCGAATTATTTGACATTAGACCTCGCTCGAATCATTTGACATTCGACCTCGATCAAATTACTTTACATTCGGCCTCGTTCGAATTACTTGACATTCGACCTCAATAGAATTATTTGACATTCGACCTTGCTCGAATCATCTACATTCGACCTTGCTCGAATTATCCAACATTCGACCTCGTTCGAATCATTCGACATTCGACCTCGCTCGAATTATTTGACACTCGACCTCGCTCGAATTACTTTATATTTGACTCACTTGAATTACTTGACACTCGATCTCGCTCAAATCAATCAAACCTCAACCTCGTTCGAGCTAACTTATATTCGACCTCAAGTCGGTCTATGTTCGACTCCGCCAAGGTCAACATTACATGCAAATGGCCGAAAAGTCAGGGACTTCCCCACATAGCAAACGAGAAGAGAAAGAGAACGGGAATCTGAAAATACAAAGCAAAAAGGCAATTGTTCTATTTCAATTGTTGGATTACTGTACTTTTTACAAAGGGCTCGAGGATGCCCTTACAAAAACAACAAAGCCAAAAAAGCTAAGTGCAAAGGCTTCACGCAGCATCATCCCCATCAGCATACTCATCATCATACTAAGGATCAGAGGCAAGCCCATCCACGACGTCATCGTCATCGTCATCATCCCCGCCGGCTGTACCAGGTAAGGCTGGCAGGTGGGCCGGGCCTGACCCGAGACCAGACCGGGCTCGCGGCCCATGTGGGCTTGTGGGCTAAACGGGCCGGCCCGTGGTGGGTTCGGTCTAGACAATCCTGTGAGCCCATATGGGGTGGGCCTGGGGGGAGGGCCCGTTTAGACCGGGACCGGCAGGCGGTCCTAGGCCGGTTCAAACGGGCCTTACGGGCCCACCGACAACTATTTTTTTTTAAAAAAATTATTTAAAAAATGGCCAACAGTCAGAATTTTAAAATCTAGCCGTTGGCCCTTTAATTTTAGCCGTTTGAATTTTTTTAAAATAGCCATTTGGCCCCCAAACTTTATTTTCACCCCAAACTTTTTATAATTACACTTTTTCCCTATTCTCAACTATAAATACCCCATCATTCTTTCATTTTTACTCACAAAATCATCAATTTCTCTCTAATTTTCTTCTATAATTACTTACTTTATTATTGCAATTTGTGAAGTTGGTGAATTGAGGTATTAAAGTCTTCAAGTCTTCAACATTATACAATTTTCAAGAAGTTGTTCGTCAATTCGGTAAACTCGTTCCAACTCTTAAGTTTTAATATTATAGTTTTGTTTGTTTAATTTGTTTTCCTTATAATTAATATGGACTTTTCTTTGAAAAAAATGTTTAGTGGTATNGAATTCTCTTTATGGTATTCCAGAGAAAAATATTGATTTAGATGAAACGCAACCGGATTTAGATGATACACCTACTAGTCCTATTGCTAACCAAAATGATAATAATCCAAATGATGCCCTGGCTGACCCTCCTGTAGTAACCCCTACTTTTAATAGGCAACCTTCTAAACGGTTCGAAACATCTCTTGTTTGGCACTTTTTTACTCAACTAAGAGATCAAAATAAGGCTAAGTGTAAAACTTGTGGCGTCTTGATGTCTCATAAATTTACTGGAGACCGTGGCGGTACGGGTAGTTTGACCAGACACATAATGAAACACCCTAATGATAAAACTAAATTACTTCAAATGAAAGCTAGGCAAGAGGGGACAAGTGTAGGTACCCAGGGAATTAACACTAGTACCGATTCAAATCTAGTTCAACCGGGGATTAACACTGTTACTAGTGGCATTTTGTATTACGATCCAAATAAAGATCGTGAAGAATTGGAAAAAATGGTTATTGTTATGTGCTTATCATATAGTTTTCCCTCTAACCCTCACTTTGTCCATTATATTAGAAGAATTTATAATTCTACTTTTAAAGGAAGGCCTCGCACAACGTTAAAGGCTGATATTTATAAATATAAACATGAATATGAATAATATTTGCGTTATTTATTTACTCATATTAGTAATCGTGTTTCTATTACTACTGATATTGGGAAGAGTGGTAATGACTGTGATTATCTTATTGTTACCACTCATTGGATTGATGAGGGCTGGATAATGCAAAAATGCATTATTGCTTATAGAATAATTACTTCAAGTCACACAGGTAAGTTTATTGCTAAGACAGTTGCAGATATTTGTAGATATTTTTGCATTAGAGATAAAATAATGTCAGTTTCAATGGATAATACTTCTAGTAACACTAATAGAATTACTTATATGAACGTTTAGTTGTTGCATATGAATATAGAAACCCAATAAGTGTAACCTATAATGCTCGTGTAGGTGGTGGTGATGATGATGATGATGAGCACCTTACAAATCAAGATTGGGCTAATGTTAAAACTCTTCTAGATTTTTTAGAAAATTTTCATATTGCTACAAACGAATTATCTAGGCAATATTATGCTACTATTTCTAACTGTTTAGTTTATATTTCATCACTTTCATAATTATTTACTCAATTTTCAGAGGGTGGGATAGTTTACCAATGTGCTATTAATGATATGAAAGATAAGTTTAAAAATATTTTTCCCTATCCCCCCTTTTTATGGTGTTGCAACCATGTTAAGTCCTACCATGAAATTAGGAGGTCCTCACTATTGGTATACTCAAATTTATAATGTTTTACCACTTTCAACTGAGGGATATGATACATTTATAGATGAAAAAGCCTCAATTAAAATAAATGCTCAAACAATTTATAATGTTTATCAAGTTGCATTAGATCATGCTAGACCAAATGTTCTAACTCCTACCTCGTCTAGCTCGCAGTCATCTAAAAGATCTGCGGGGCTAAAATCACTTAGCTCTTGGACGGGGTTCAAGGGTTCTCAAGGTGATAATATTAGTGATAGTTCACAACTAAATGAGCTTCAAATTTATTTGTCGCAGGGACTTGAAACAGAAAATCTTGACGGCACCTTCAATGTTTTGGAATGGTGGAAGGACAAAGAAAAAGACTATCCAGTCCTTTCAAGGATGGCTCGAGATATCTTAAGTATTCAAGCTTCAATAGTGGCATCGGAAAGCGCTTTCAGTCAAGCAAGACTTCAAATCGGTGATCATAGAGCGTCTATGAGGGAGAGCTTGGAAAAATCAGTACTCTTCAGAGATTGGATCCGTTCAGAAAAAATTTTGGACTACTTGAATCACAACCAGAGATAGACGAAGCTTATGAAGAAATGCTAGCGGAACTTGCGGAGGATGCTGCTTCGTCCGGAAGCGGTGATGAACAAGCTTCTTTTCCGCCACCACCAACGGAAATTCATCCAAACTTTGAAGGATTTATGAAATTTGTTACAGATAATATGTAGATTAATATGTAATTTGTATTTTAGCACATCTTGATTAGTTTTTTTTCCTTTTAATGGTGGTATTAGTACCTTGTTATGCTCATTCCATTGGGGGAGGAAGACTAAGAAAGATATTGTCATTTTTTTAAATGTCGTATTAATAAGAATTATAAGACATTTTCTTGAATATTTGTTTACATTTTTTTTTGTGTTTAAACTTGAATTACAAGACATAAGTCATAATTATATAATATAACTTACAATAAATTGCCTTAGATAATATAATATAATTACATAAAAAGAATTTTATTTTTTTAAAAATAACCAACGACTATAATTTAAAAAATTAGCCGTTTGGATTTTTTAGTGCAAGATTGAATATCTCTTTACTATTTTTGTGTTTTAAATTTGAATTATAAGATTTATGTCACAAGATTTACAAGAAATTGCCTTAGATAAAAAAAATTAAAAAAATAGCTCGGATCGTTTAGGCCCGTGGGCCCGACCCACTTAGCCACACATTAGGACTGTTTGGCCCGGGCCCGCCTGGACCCGAACCCGTTTGGCCCAGGCCCGGCCCAGATTACACCATTAGTACCAGGGTCATAACCACAAGCTTCACGAGCTGCACGTGCTTTGACGCAGACGCCCTCAAGCTTCGCCTCGGGAACCTTCCTGGCAGCTTTCAAAGACTTGTATCAAGTTGAGCCTCAGTGTGAACCCACATCTCGTACAACTTCTTTGACCTATCATAATCCAATCTCAATTAGAATGACATGCCCGTTCTGACTGTATACACACTAGTTATTAGATTTAATTGAAATGGTAAAAAAAATTAACCAGAAACATAAGAAACTATTTTGCTCATTTTCTCCACAACGTTAGACGAAGAAATCACTTTTTTTTTTGAGAAAATTAGAAGAAATGGCGTGGGGTAGCCACAATTTAAGGTGGTATTTACTTTTTATCCAGCATTTTTAATGCTGAGCAAAAGTAGCCACTAGTCTATTAAAATTAATATGAATAGGCAGTGTTACCCTTTCCTGTAAAAATTGTGCGGGACACCCTATTTGGTCACCCCCATTTAACCTATACCCGCTTTTTTGTCTTTATAACTGGGGAACTTCAGCCCCGTATGTTGAAGTTCCCTAGTTACAAAGACAAGAACTTCAGCTCCTAGCTGAAGTTCCTCATTTACAAACTTCAGCTCTCCTAAGTTNAGTGTAACTGGGGGAACTTCAGCCCCGTATGCTGAAGTTTTTGTCTTTATAACTGGGGAACTTCAGCCCCGTATGCTGAAGTTCTCCAGTTACAAAGACAAGAACTTCACTGGAGTTGAATTGCATGGTAAACCATTCACTCATAATAATCACATGTGGGAGGACGTGATTTTTGGTTTTCTAAAAGAAGTGACTTTTAGATTTTCTTAAACAACAGATAATTAGGAAAAATAAGGTAAAAAGCAAAAAATTGAGGACAAAGATAATTGTGTTAAGGAAATGTAGTTCTGAAGTCTTGAAGTTAAGTTCAAAAGTTAAGGACCTGTAGTCCTGAAGTTTAGTTCAAAAGTTAAGGATGAAGTGTTTTTTACTTTTGGACTTGGATCTCAAAGTTATTGTCCTTAACTTTTGAACTTGAAACTTGAAGTTAAGGATTGCTTGTCCTTAACTTTTGAACTTGAAGTTAAGGACCTTCAAACATGCACAAGGGTATTTTCAAACTTGCGCAAGGACCTTCTATCACGTTCAACCTCCTCCTTGAACAGTTATAGCATGAGGGTATTTTCATCCAATCCGGTAAAAATTTATTAAACTAATGACTAAAAAATAAATACATTTAAAGTATTGACTTTAAAAACAAGATAACTTCTATTAATGACTATTTGTACCCATCCCCCAAAAAATTATTGTTTACCCGACAAATAAAGCGGAAAAAGAAAACAAATTTCAAACGCAAACGCAAGGAAGCGTCACACGTAATACAGCCAGAGACTACAGTGGTATTACATGTAATATACTCGAAATACTAAGGGCATTATTTAACCGCAAAACATTATTGATTTTAATTTTTTCACTTGCCCTTTGTCCTCTTCTTCACGATTTGCCTTATATTTTGGTGCATCTGTCTCTCTCCACCTTTCATTTCTCTTTCCTTAAACTTTTAACTTAGGCGGACCGAACGAGGTACTCTGAAAAAGCCATCGGAAAAATGGCTCTGAAACTCAATCCGACGACGTTTCAATCCATTAAAACAACAACGTTTCCATGTTCTCCACTCAGATCTCATAGAGTTTTCATGGCTTCAACACTTCGTCCCCCTTCTGTGTGAGTTTCATTTTGTCTTTGTTCTTTCTTTTTTTTTCCTTCAATTTTATGGAATGGGTAATCCCACAAATATGGTTTCTTTGATCCCTATTTTATTTTTTTAGCTGAAATATTGGATGTTTGTTTGTGTGGTCTGATCGCAATTATTTAAGTTTGTAAATGTGATTGATTGTACTCGTTGCTATAATGCATGGTTGTATGTATCTTGCAATCTGTGTTCATTTCTATTTATATATTTATTTATATATGTTCTAAGTATTTTGTCTTTTTTTTATTCAAGATTGAATAAAGATTTTCTTCGCTTCAGCACTTAGTGTGAGCTCATTTGCACATGTATTTTGTCCGGTGGATTGGTTGAGGCGTTCAAAAGCTAGCCCAGATAACCCTCATACAAGAAGGAAAAAAAAGAAGACAAAATGTGATGCAAGTTTGATTAATGCATCTGCATTTGCTTGAATTTTCTATTTTATGTTTTTCTTGAAATGCCTTTAGTGATTGTTTTCTGCTAATCTTTTATTTTCCACTAGCTTAGTCATTACTAAGGTCATATTGCTTTTTTTCCTACTGTGATTTAGATTGATATTGCATGCATTCAGTGGTGGAGGCAGTATTTCCGCTAAGAGGGTTCAAAAAAGAAAAAAGTTAAAAAATTAAAAGAAACGGTGGCCAGTGGGAATTGAACCAGCAACCTCACAAAGGTTTTGAACCCCCTTGACCATTGAGCTATGCTTTTGGGTTGTGTCAAGGGGATTCAAAATATAATATATAGAAGCACAAAATGAATTTTACCTTTTATGTACCGTGTAATTTTCCGGTGAAGGGTGAACCCGCTTCCGCCCCTCTAAATCCCCCCCTGCATGCATTGGTTAGAAGATTATCATTGTACTGATTAACTGTTAGAATAATAACTGGTTCTGTCAATGCACATTACAAATAGGTTGGACAGATTTCTCTTTGACGTTTTTCTTCATTTAATTGAATTGGGTAGAGTTTTTCTTTCATAGATGAGTGTTTGATCACACCTCCGGACCTGCTTTGGGGAAATAACCACTTGACAAATAATAGTAAAAGGGTGAGTGGCAAAGTAAAGGGGAATTGTTTTCTAAAAGAGAAATAAGGGGGAAATTGTCATGTAAATGACTTCATCCATTGTGTTGTTTCTGACCAGTGTCTTTCTTCTTGAGGACCAAATAATTGTTTGCCTTAAACTAAGCTGAGACTGTGAATTTGCCGTTGTAGCTCATCATCTCTTCAAAAAAAAAAAAAGAAGCATAAATTGTAATTCTAATTCTGCTTCCCTAATTGTAGGGAAGGTGGAAGTGTGAAGAAGCCATTCAGTCCTCCACGTGAGGTGCATGTTCAAGTTACCCATTCCATGCCGCCAGAGAAACGTGAAATCTTTGATTCCTTGCAAGATTGGGCTGAGAATAATATCTTGGTGCACCTAAAGCCTGTCGAGAAGTGTTGGCAGGCCAGTGACTTTCTTCCGGATCCTGCCTCGGAAGGATTTGAGGAGCAGGTCAAGGAGCTGAGGGAGAGATGCAAGGAAATTCCTGATGACTACTTTGTTGTATTAGTTGGAGATATGATCACAGAGGAGGCCCTTCCAACTTACCAGACGATGCTTAACACCTTAGATGGCGTTCGTGATGAAACTGGTGCCAGCCTTACTCCTTGGGCTATTTGGACTAGGGCATGGACTGCCGAGGAAAATAGGCATGGTGACCTTCTCAACAAGTATCTATATCTTTCTGGAAGAGTTGATATGAGGCAAATTGAAAAGACAATTCAGTACCTCATTGGCTCAGGGATGGTGAGTTTGCTTCTCCTTTTTTCTGCTGTTACTATTAAGCTTTGAAATCATCTTGGAGATTCATTGGTAAATTTTATTCAAATTTCTATGGCATAGTATTTAATAATTAGACTGATGTAATAGCAGATGTCTTTAACACTATGTCTGGTATCTTTGCCTGTCTGTCTGTATGAGCCTCCGAATCTCACGCTGACAAAAAATCTCAGATTTGGTAAAAGTATTCATATCGGAGAATTTGTTGTAGTTTAGTTCCTTTGATATTTAAGTTCATATTGGAGAACTAGTTGAGATATATATACTGAGAAAAGGTTCTGATAGTACATTTTGCATGCTCCATTATGCTTTTTCCTCTCAAATTACAAAGTCTCTTATCCTTCATATTCTCTTCTGTGTATAGATTCAGAATTTAAATGGCCTGAATCTGTTACGGATCATGGCTCATGAGAGTGCTTTCTCGTTATGCATATGAATGTGATTTCTGTCTTAGGTACTAGTTTCTTTTCTGATTTTCTTACTCAAGAAGAGTACTGTATTCTCTTCCCTTTTTCTTATTCATTTGGCCACCTAAAAGACTTGTGACTACAGAGATGATTAATTTATTACTCAATACGGACTTAAGTACTGAGAAACAATAGATCTTGAAGAAGCTGCTGCATCCTGATATCAGCTCTATTTTTGCCTTTCTGACCAATTGTATGGCCTTGTCTGTTGTTTGTAGAGTAAGTGTAAAGACGACTTGCTTTTCAGTGGCATTAACTTTCTGCTTTGATTAATCTGATTTTCATCTTGGCTAGATATTGCATTAGAGATTTGAGGTTATGACTAACATGTTGGTTAAGACTTTATCTCGTGATTTGCAGTTTGTTTAAGTTGATTTGTTTTCATGCAAATATTTGATGCTTTTCTATACTTTTAGGATCCTCGCACGGAAAACAACCCGTATTTGGGTTTTATCTACACTTCCTTCCAAGAGAGAGCTACCTTCATTTCTCACGGAAATACAGCTAGGCATGCTAAGGAGCATGGGGACTTGAAACTAGCACAGGTATGTGGTATAATTGCTGCAGATGAGAAGCGTCATGAAACTGCATATACCAAGATTGTGGAGAAGCTATTTGAAGTCGATCCAGATGGCACTGTACTGGCTGTTGCTGACATGATGAGGAAAAAAATCTCGATGCCAGCTCATCTGATGTATGATGGCAGGGATGACAACCTCTTCGAACACTTCTCTGCTGTAGCTCAACGCCTTGGCGTATACACTGCAAAGGATTATGCAGACATTCTTGAATTTCTGGTGGGAAGATGGGAAATGGAGAAATTGACTGGTCTTTCTGGCGAAGGACGCAAAGCGCAAGATTATGTATGTGGACTGGCTCCGCGTATTAGAAAACTGGAGGAGAGGGCACAAGCCAGGGCCAAGGAGAAGGCTCCCGTTCCTTTCAGCTGGGTATTTGGTAGAGAGATTAAGCTCTGAATGCTATATGTTTGTAGGGTTATGTTTACTTTCCGAACACCAATCGCCATAGGAATGCTAGAAAAAAGAAGTCAGGGTATGGTATCTATCAAGTAAGTATTTGTCATCCCTTTGTAGGGAAGATGCTATGGAGTTAAAATTGCTCCACTAGAGTCCTGTAGATACCTTAAATTTTTGTCTTTTGTCTTGCAATTGTTTTGGTAATATCAAGAAAAAAGACAGCCTTTAGTTTTACCTCCCCTTTGAGCGCATGTAAGTTCTTTATGAGTTTGATATATAAAATGTTGAGTGGCTATGTATAAGAAGATTGATGATATATTTTGCTCTTATCGACTATTATTTTGTTTTAGGGACAATTAGTACTACACCTCCAAACTCTCTTCCAAATACTCTTGATTTTACCCCTTCTTGGTGTGAAGTTAATTTCTTTGGGG